>JAAGNO010017113.1:0-20382 GCA_033439905.1 Ceryle rudis
GAGGTGGAACTTCCTGGGTTCCAGTTTGTGCCCGTTGCCCCTCGTCCTATCCCAGGGCACCACTGACAAGAGACTGGCTCCTCCTACTTGACCCCCACCCTGCAGATATTTGTCAACATTCGTAAGATCCCCTCTCAGGCTTCTTTTCTCCAGGCTTTTTCAGTTTAAGCACTCTGTTTGTGCACACAAAAGAAGAAAATATCTGTGGAGTTCTCATCTGGAGGAACATTCTGCCTGTCTGAAGTACAAAACCAAAAAGCTGTCTATGGTGCTCAGGAGCAAGCAAATTCAAATGATTGGTAATTGCTAAATATCAATTTCCAGGGCATCTATCACTACTTTAATATCCTTCCATTTTCAGTAAACTGCAGAGCCTTATATTTATAAATGATAATGTTGCGTGAAAGCAGTCAGGTGATGCATGCCTTCATTTTCTCTTGACAAGAAGACACAGATCCATCAGAAATCGACTCCCACAACTCCCATAGACTCCAGACCTGGAGAAAGAAAACACAGTCAACAACACAGGTATGTAACACAGTAAAACCAGTACAGAAATATAGCACACTCTGGATCCAAAAAAGAATAATATATCATATCTTTAACTGTACTTGTAGGTCATCCTAGATTCTCCAGAGACAACTGAGAAGACAGTTTTAATTCAGGTACTGTCAGCTGCCCCTGAAGGTCGCCATGGTTGATAGAGGAAGACAATTCCCAGTCTTTGGACCCTAATGAAGTGATGGAGTTAAGCACAGGGAATACCCCCCTGACATGATATGGAAATAAGTTTTTCTAGTATAAAAGACATATTTTTGGTCATGGAATCCTAGGTAGCAGCTTCTTTAAGGAGGATTTAAGGCCTTTTGGTTCACAAGCTACATTCCCTTGCTTTTTAACTGTTTAGAGGCACTGTGTGCATTCTATTCTCATAGGAATCAGGCAATCACATGCTATATGCATATGAAGCTGCTAAAAATGTGTCAGGGTGAAATTGTATGTAATATTCTTCCAGTCTTCAAGAATGGGGAGAAAAATGATGAAGTGTTCAGAATTTAATAATAAACAGAGAACATGTTTTATTTCCCATCTCTCCCTGAATTCTCAGTATGTCTGTGGTATTTTAATAACACATGCAGTCTGCAGTTTAGTGCCCACTCTACTGGTTAGACTCATTATGCATCAGGGGCATTTCACCCCGAGGCTCACCTTCTTTATCAGAACAGGTCAATATCTCCCTTAGTTGAAAGTTAGGAATTGTTATCTAAATATACACGGAATTCATTAAATAAGGGTGTTTCTTTTAAGTTGCTACTGATTTTCTATACGAAGTGTCCCAGGGAGGGCGGGGTGGAAGAGGATGTGACATATTCTGTCACTTAGCCTGCCTAGCTAGTGCATGTTCCTGACTTTTGCTCAAGCTGTCATTTTTATACATTTCCCCCAGACTGATCACCTTCCCTCTGCATATTCTGCGAGCTCTTCACTGGTAGTAATCTGCAGGTAGACATACAAAGATGCATAACTTTGTAGTGTGCCTTGACAGAAGGAGCAAAAGCAGAAATCCCCAGTGTTTCAGCACTGCCAGGAACTTTGTAAGTCACTGTTGACATCAGGTGGCCGACAGAAGCAAGGACAAGAGGAGAGGTTTCACCCAAGACGTCAGGAATGCTGTCAGTAAGTCCATGTGCAGTCTCCGTCATGCATCAAAGCTGTATGGAAACCAGCTTGTGCTCAAGCACAGTTCTAAAGAAAACATTAGGACATGACAACGGGGCGACCTTCGGGGCCCTAAAATACTCCTGACTGCACTGCAGATGTGGGCAGTTTAAAGTACTCATTAGTGGAACACAGCCATTGCCTTAGCTGGGTCTGTAGGTCCCCTGCGTTCCCAGTGCATGCTCATACCTCAGCTTTGGTAGTACCCTTGCACCAAGCTCACCTTACCTGTGGAGAGTAGGGTATTCTCCATCCTGGGGGTGAAGACTGTGCTGTGAAAGACATGGAGTGTCTGTGATCAGTTGTGACTGATCATAGCTCAGTATCTTCTGAGCTGCGGGAGAAAGGAAGAGGTCAGTGGACACAAAATTTTATTTCAAATATTCTGAATAGGATCAAAGAGGCAGCTTTATTTAATAATTTTTTGTCTCTTGACATGTCTTCTCTCCTCTGTAATTTATTTTTAGTATCAACAATTCTATAGCAGCATGCATTCTGTACCGTATATACAGATCAGGAAAACTTGAAAATGCAAGCTACTTCTGTATAGGATTTCTAGGTGAGCTATCCTCAAGGGACCATCTAATCATTAAAACAAAAAGGTTTGAGAATTGAAATGAATATTGCACTTCAGCATATCAGAGAAAAAGTCTTTCTTGTCATCATATATTTCTCCTAGCTCAAATACCCTCACTCATTTTCCTATAAGTGTAACCACTTGGCTTTAACTTATTATTTGTGTGCATGTTAGGTGGAAGGGAAAAAATGAATTACTCATACTTTTGTAATCACTTGAGGATTTTGCTTTTATGTTTCGCAGTAACAGGGAGCTTCTGGTGAACTATAATAAAGGTCAAAAAATTCAAAGGAAAAAAGAGACAGAAATATTCATACTGGCAAATCTCTAACTGTAATATTTGATGACAAGAACTCCACCTATTCTAACTGAAAGGTTAGTGGGTTTTGCAATTCCACTTACCATGAATACCAGATGTATTTGAGTGGGATGGTGGAAGGCACATAGGGGAATTAGATACCGTTAAAAAGTCAGGTGCTTTTGAAAATCCTGCCTTCCAAGAAACCTGGCTTTCCTGCTGCTACGTCCTGCAAAATGTTGTACTCAGGACATTGTAACTAAATAATACCAAGGAAAAAAATACCTGAATAGAGGATCACTTTGATCTGCTGGAAAGGCCAAAAGGGCCTTTTTCCATCTTCAATTTGCAGCGAATCGCAGTCACCAAAATACAGGTCATTCAGTACAATCTCTACCTCTGTGCCCCAGACTTCCCTTGATTCTTCAGCGGCCCTTTCAAGCTAGGAAATACCGAGCAGTTTAGCCCCTATATTGTAACGGCAGCTGAGTACAAATGTTTCACTTGGAAAACAAGTGTATTCTTATTACTATTTCAATAGATATTGCCAGAGAGATAAACTTAAAAGGATGAATTTTTCAAAACTGCTGCATTTGAGAAATTAGGTTAGGCAAAGAGGATTAATTTTTGGAAAGCTGGCTTCAAAAATTTATTTGCCAAGTCAGGCTGTCCTCAGGCTACTCATGACAGCCCCTCACTGCAGATGAATATTGCTCACTTTTCAGAACAACATCCAAAGGGCACCATACACAAGCGTTTGCTCATCTATGTATAAGAGCTGTGAGAAAGTGTGGAGGTCAAAGAGAGGGGGGGATGTCACTTGTGGGGAGCTGGGACCAAGCCCTCTCTAGTCAGTAAAACTATGACACATCCTGCTACAGCAGGGATGAGGGGTTTTTTAATGTAAAAAGTAGAAGTCAAATAAAACCAAGCAAATTTATACGTTACGGTGAGTAATTTTTTCCAGTCTCATCCTGACAAATTTCTGTGATCAGACATACAACAGAGGAATACAACAGCTGTTAGATCCTTAGACAGTATTTTCAGTAACCTTCTGTAAACATTTCATGAACAATCACCATTCTGGAATCAAAGAAGTTGTATGGGGATATTTGCAGAAAGCCAAATGTTCAGCTGTCAGTCTGATTGTTGAGTTGAGAAAGCATTCAAGTGATCATTATGCAGGCAGAGCAGGTTAAGATCTGAGTACTCGAGTTCACCTGTTCCAGAGCCATGGCTGAAGAAAAGTTCACTCATATTTTTAAATATTGAGCAAAACCAGCCTTGAGCACAATCACAGGCCATTTGCCAAAGGAAAGAATATGAGACATGAGTGTACCGTGTTATGTGTTGTTCGCCCAGCTGACTCACGTTAAGAAACAGATATCGATTGACTGTATTGAAAAGGGAAGTCATACCTCAAAACTTCTAACTGAATACGACTGTTTGCTACCGATGGCTTTGGCAGTGGTCTCCCACTGTTGGGACTATATCTTATTAAATCCTCTAAAATTTATTGCCAGCTCTCACAGCAGCTACAGATGCTGTAAGCTTGATAGGCTTGCTGCTTGTTTGAAAAAAAGGTTTTACTCTCCTTGTCTTCCTTACTTAATAAATACTTATCCTTTTGTCACTATATGAAAAGAAAAAGAACCAGCAAATTTTCATTATCTACTTAAGTTTTGGCCATCTCAATCCAGTTACCTTTCACTCTACCTTCTAAGCTCATTATTCCTTGAATCTTTTCAATATTTGTACTCCTCCCTTTTCTCCAGCTATTTCCATCATATTTCTCTTTCTTTCTGCAATATGAGCCACATGTTGCTTAATCGAACTAGACAAAAACTTCATATAGTAGCTCTGTTATTTTCTAGGCATGCACCTTTAAAATCCTTTGCAAAATGCTACCCAGTCACAACAGTGAGGACTCTCCTTATTTCGTACTTAATACAAAGAGAGATGGTTATGTAAATGACAAGAAAGGGTATAAATCTTCTATCAATGTAAGAAAACAAATAATCAGGCTACAAATTGATGTAAAAAAAAAATAATCAGGCTAAAAATCAACAATCTGATTTAGTCAAGCATTTATCAAGTGTGTCAGAGTAGAAAAGAATAAAGAATCGTGCTCCAGAATTTCAGCTTTTTTGAGGGGGGGCATAAAACTCAACATGCAAACCAAAAGTAAGAGCAAACTCTGCTACATGCTTTTCTATTTATAGTAATAATAAACTTAAAACCAGAGACCAAATATAGGCTGACTCATGCTTGCCTGAATCCCGCGGAAACTTAACAGCTCAGAAGTGAGATAGGCTTTGTAGCCATGAAGTCTGGTGTCTTTTCAGGCTGCACAGAACTAAGCATTTCTCACAGCCTCACTTGATGTTTTGTACTCTGTGCAGTAGAAACCACCCATTGTTGTTCCACGTATTCCTCTTCAGCTGCTGATGCATCAGCTGAAGGCTCTTCTGCAGGCACAGCTCAATAGGCACAACCAGTCCAAGCCACCCAATACAACAGTACGAGAGCTCCTTAGCCCATTCGAGTTGAAAATGACTGGACTTGTAAAGACCTACCATACTACAGAGTGCAAATGCTGATTTATGCCAACACACTTTAGAGAGCAACAGCAGCACCAGACCCTAATAAAGTTGATAGATTAAGTTCTTGCAAATAGGAGCGGTGACTTTTTCAGTTGGCTGCCACTGAGTAAGGATTTGTGAATAAGGTCTTGAATGGGAGAACAGTGGCTCCCGCACTGTTCCTCTCACACAAGGGGGGGGTCAAAAATGTTTATTCATGAGATGCTCAGCTCAGTAACCAAACCCTAGGGAACTGTGGAGATATACTAGCCTCTAGAGCAGACTGCAAGCCTTCTGGGTTTATGGCATATACGAAAGAAAGGACATTCGGAAGTAATCTTGCCTAATTCTCAAACTTCATTAACTTCACTTAATTAATCCAGATTTCCAGGTTGCTAGTTCAGTCTTCAATAGGCTTCCTATGTAACATTTTGTTTCTGCTTGCTAACCCAACACTTAATATGTATTTTCTCTATACATCACTGCTAAGGAACCTCTATTTCTGTTTCTAGTATGCTCATGATGTGGGAAGTCTTTGCTTATTAGACCATAAATGTTTATTGTGCTTATTTGTTTACTGATCTATACGCTGTCCAGTTTTCCAGGGAATGTTTTAGGCTTAGAAAAACCCATTCTACCCTTTCCTACAGCCTCACAGAGGAAGAATTACTTAATCTCTGCGTGTCGTGGACTTCCAGACTCTATACATCAGGTATAGACTTAGGTAGCACACCACTGAGATGTTGAGTCTCTCTGAAATGTTTGCATCACGGCATCAATCTAGCATCCTGCCTGTGTCATCTCCACAAGGGAAGGGCAAGTGGGATGAGGTCCTGACTGCTCTTGTCCTCAATTTGGCAGACATCTGCCCTTGGCAGCAGACAGGCAGTAAGAACATGCGAACAACTGGCCTTATTCATGTCTCCAGTGAGGCTGGTCCTCAGGCCTGGATGCCAAATGGTGTCTGGCTGCTTGCTGCTCCTGCCTCCTGCCATCTGCACTCGGTGGCGAGGCAGGTTTGGAATAAGCAACTTCAATCTGCTTGAAGCAGATGACATGAAACTAGTGGGTACTGTATACTGCCTATATGTTAGATGTTAGCTTCTTGTTCTATGCATCCCCTGGAGTATCTGGGCTGGTACAAGAACCTGAAACAATGTGCTCTTTCACAAAAAATCCTGAAGACTCATTTGGTCTACTGATGGCTCAAAGTAAAATTTAGTCTTCTTGTACTAGCATGATTAATGGGATAAAATTTAACAAATCCAAATGCCAGATTCTGCACCTAGGATGGAGTAATGCTGGGCAGAAGTATAAACTGGGAGAGGAGAGGCTGGAGGGCGGCCCTGCAGGCAAGGATCTGGGGGTGCTGGTTGACAGCAGGCTGAGGATGGGTCAGCAGTGTGCCCTGGCAGCCAAGAGGGCAAACTGCACCCTGGAGGCCATCAAACACAACATAACCAGCTGGTCAAAAGAGGTGATTATCTCACTGTATTCAGCATTGGTACCTTGAGTATCGTGCACAGTTCTGGGCCCTACAATTTGAGAAGGGTGTTCAAGTATTTGGCAAGTGTTGCCCAGAGGAGGGCAACAAAGCTGGTGAAAGGGCCATAATGCATGTTCTGTGAGGAGTGGCTGAGGACTTTGGGTTTGTCCAGTTTGGAGAAAAGGAATCTGATGGGTGATCTCACTGCTGTCTACAGCTTTCTGGGGAGGAGAAGCGGAGCAGGAGGTGCTGATCTCTACTCCCTGGTATCCAGTGATAAGACACATGGGAATGGTTTAAAGCTGCACTAGAGGAGCTTTAGACTGAACATTAGGAAGTATTTCTTTACCAAGAGGGTGGTCAAACACTGGAACAGGCTTCCTAGAGAGGTGGTTGATGCTCCAAGCGTGTCAGTGTCTGAGGCATGTGGACAATGCCCTTAATAACGTGCTTTAACTTGGTCAGCCCTTAATTCAGTCAGGCAGTTGTACCAGATGATCCTTGGAGGTCACTCACAACTGAAATAGTCTATTCCATTCTGTTCTGTTTTCTTCTGTTCTAAAAAGGCTGATTTCTTTTGTCTGTTAGCCATATAAATGCACCTCTCTGTTTCAATGTACCTTCCATTAAGATGCTTTCAAAGTTCCCTGTCATCTTACCTTCTCTGTAATCACTTTCTCCTTCATTCCACTCTCAACCATTTCCTTCATACTGATAGCTTATAAATATGTCCTGTCAAAGTTCACTGCCTCTGCACTTTCCCTAAGGAAGTCATCTGTTCTTATGATGGCAAATCTAATTGTACAGTGCTCACAGTTGCTCGGTGGAGATCCTAGACTCCCTGCCTTTATTAAATCCTGACTTCTGTGCAGAAGCAGAGTCATCTCCTGTCCTGTAAGCATTGAAAATAAAACTACAAAAAAATTCGGATAGATTTATTTATGTTTCTTTGGTGCTGTTTGTGTGATGAATCCTTCTGAAGCCTGTAACTTAAATTCCCTGAAAGCAGTAATAGACCAGGGAGCAATGGCTCTAATTAACCCTTCACTGCTAAAAAATATTCTCCCATTAAAATAGAAAACCAGCAGCTGCGAGGGACTGCTGTTATTTTTTCTAGCTCTAAAATAGAGTCAACTTTGAATAAAAGGTCGAAAGGGAAAAAATAAATACTGGAAAAACCTAAGTGCAATTACTAAGATGACAATGTATGTCAATACCTGCACAGAGAAGTTACTTAGGGATTTGAAGTAGAGAAAAGAAATTCCATTTGGAGAAAGGAGGAAAAGGAGGAAAAATTGTTGCCAGAGAAAAGGAACCAAGTGCAAAGGGCTCTTTAGGCAAGTTAGTAAGACCAGAGCACCTACATCCTACTGACAGACTACATCTCCAGTATTTGGATGCAGTTATATTTGCTATTACATTGTTACTGACTTATGAATCCATCTGACTACAGCTTTGCATCACTTACTTTTGTTAATTCTTCTGTGAATGTTTTACCTCTAGGAACTTGTCATTTAATAACAAAGAGAAAGCAAAGGTAGGCCACAATTATGGTAAAATAATCTAACAAGTTGCAAAATCCACCCAACGCTGCTGTCGTGGTTGTTTGAAGGATGTATATAAGCTTGTATCTGCAAGTGAGATTGATTCCCCATAACAAAGTGCCAAGACTGAGGTGATTTAAGAAACACATCTGTTATTTACATAGCTGAATTTACATGTATTTATTTAAGGTCTTCCTTATATAACAAATATACAGAAGTAATGCCAGAACAAAGACAAACTGGACAATCTGCCAGGGACCCCATTTCTCCCAGTCACATCCCACGGAACAGATGAAATGATGTGAGAGCAGAGCTGTAAAATGGGGAGTTGAGCAGAGGGGTAAAAGAACAGCAATAAAGAGAAAAAATATCTTTTCACCAGTCCTTCTCTTTGTATTCTGCCTTGATACGCACTTACATGTACACACACATATTTAACGACTTGTATCCAAACGAGAATATAAAAAACCAATGTACAGTCACATTATCATAGGAAAAATATAGATCTTTAATTTAGTTGTGGATGTTTGCATGTTGATACAGGTCTTGGTTATGAGAGGACAGGTTGTTCATCTAAGCAACTTTTCTTCTCTGTAGAGAAGCAGGACTGAGGAAGGATTGCACAGACCCAAATAGGGAAGATGACCAAAAATGAATGTGAACTCTTTTTTCCATCAATAAGAAGGATTTTGTTGACAGCAGTAAATAAATAAATCTATTCACTCCACATCTTCCGAGGATGCCTATGGTACCTGGAGAACCAATTGTGATAATTACATCCAGACACCATTGCTCAAACCAACACGGGGAATGTTAGTCCCTGTGGAAATTCATCGAATTATGAGAAGTCACACAAAAACTTTCATCATTTTTCAGCAGGGAGGAAAAAGGATAAGGCAGCTGACTTGTTCACAACATGACAACTAATAGGCAAGCAGTGACAACAAGGAACAGTGAATGAGACCAGAGGACCTGGCAACAGAAAAAGCTCTAGACTGTTCGCTGCATAGGGGCGGTCCAGCTGCAGAACACATGAAACAGGCTCAAAGCTGTCCCACTGATTTGGCTGGATGTCTTAAAAGATGGAAAGTATTAACAGGAAGGAGGGAAGTGGAGGTGTAGAGATTTTATATAGAGGTACATATACATGGTATCAAATCAAATTAATGGTATTATTGTCGATAACACAGGCTCAGTATTACATAAAAACCCCACAGCTATATTGCACCTTCACTAGTGCTGCTCTGAGCAGGGAGCAAAGCATTGACTTAGATCAGAGAGCAGCTCAAAGCAAGGAACTGCTGGGAAGTCTGTTCACAATGTCTGTGTTGCCAGGCATGAGGTTAGGGGGAGCAGTCCCTTGCAGTGTTGCTGTGCATGGGTGTCCACATGTTAGATGAAACATTTTCCTCCAGAACTGTTTTGTTTTGTTTTAATTTAGAAGATTTTTTTTTAAGTAAAAATGTAATCTAAAAAATTCATCTTAATGTATAATTTGGCTAGGAATGTTGTTGATGTGACCAAAAAGCATATTAGATTTTACTGAGATTTCTCATTGCAAAGAATATCACTTTTTGACCAGCTCAGGAGCCCATCTTTAGGTCAGTGCACACTTTCTCACACATTTGTGACTGTGACTAAATTCCTCAGGAGGCAAAGGGCTTACTATGTTACTTTGATTTCACATATTGCTAACTCCATGAGAGGTATTGCCAACGACTCTCCCCATAATACAAGTCCCAAAATAAAAATAAATCAGAGGCTATCTCATCCCCAAGCCTCTGTACCTACTCTGTTAGTACAAGTGTATCTTTGCGTGCTGGAAATGTGTGTCATACATTAAGGAATTCCTAACTGATGGAGAGGTATAAAATCTTTCAACATAAATAAGGATCAAACCTTTCTGTGTTCAATATTAATTATCACTTCTAGTTTCCTCGTTAAAGAGAAACTCCATTAAAGGTCCATTAGAGAGTGCATTTTTTAATCAAGGCTTAAATTATGGTGCATGCTGCAATCAGAAAACCTATTGTGTGACAGCATGAACAGCAAAAACTCTGTGCAAAGCAGCAAAGCACTGAAATAAAAATACACATTGTTATGCTAGGCACAGTGTTAGGAGATAAATTTGCATAATATTTGGGTACCAACCAGAGCTATAGGCGCATAAACAAACTTCATACTGTTGATTATTCATCAAGTTACATAATGTATTTTTTTAATCTTCTATAGTTTTGCCTAGCTGTTCTTTTCATACAATACATCAGAGTCGTCAAATGAATACTAGGATCAGGCATTCATTTTAAATTTGTTAGGCATATAGTCTCCTGATAAATGTTTGTATTTCCATTGAAATTAATAGGATATAGGCATGCGCACACCTTCTTTTGAAGTCTTGTCTTTCAAAGAGGATCACAGCTGCTCCTCTCCTCGTGCAAAACCCCTCTCTGCTTACAAGTGGACATTGCAGCATTGCTCACCCTTCACTTTTTATCAAGAATATTAACAGTATTTTTAGTCCTATTGATTGCAGGAAAGACAATGAAACAACAGAAACACGCAAAATGCTATCCTGCAGGTGACAAAGTAAAAGCCTCTCCCGTCTTCCTTCTCCACATTCATTACACTTAAATCAGTTCTGAGTTCTCATCTTTTTTATTTTGTCCCCTACTCAGCTTGCATTGAGATGGCTTCTCTTCTGGATGGTCACACCATCCTAATGCTTCCGTCACAACCTTTCTTCTCTGAAGCAACCTCCTTTGGTCTCTGCTTTAGCAGCTCTTTCATAGCTCCAGTTCGGCTGGAAAACATGTACCTGTACCTGGCCTGTGTTACAGCCCAGTTATAGCACTGAGATGGCACACTGTGACATGCTTAGCAACAGACAGCATTGCAAAAATAACACACAATCAAAGATTTAACTTGTTGAGCTGACAAAGCAATGAAATACATAAAGAAATCAACATGTCCATACAAATTCAGTCAACTGCTCTTTCCTGAGATAAGTAAGGTCAAAGATACCAAGATTTCACTCTGTCCTTCTGACATTTCCTCAAAATCTAGAAATTCAAGTCTCTCAGTTCTAGATTCATGAGCAGAGAAACCATTCATTTTTCCCTTCAAAGAAAAAGCTGATTTCTGTGTGCTCGATACCCCATGCCTGCTGTCATCACTTCAGCTCCATAATAAAAGCCTTCTTGAGTTTCCCCATTGGCAATCCTGATCTTGTTACCCCTACCTGGTGCACATAGGTGGTGTCTAGGCTGCTCTCACTCATGCCCACCTGCTGAGATGCTGCTGTGCCTCTCCACGTGCTTACCCAAGGGGTGAGGTGTTGAGGCAACATAGACAGGCAATTAGCACAACACAACAGCTTCACTGCAGAAACTCCTTCTTCAGTAGGGGAAGGTGAAGCATTTCCACAGCGTGCCTGCCCATAGAGTGAACTGTCAGGTTTAGGAGCAGAGAAAGCACTTAGGCACAGGAGCATTGGCTTAGCTCTGACTGTACTTTGCTACTGGGATTTCTCATCCTCATAGGAAGTTAGAACAAATTATTCTTCTGTAGAGCACATGCAGAACCTGTCTTTACGCTTTTGGGGGGTGGCATCAGGCACGAGCAACCATCAGAAAAGGGACATAGTCAGAATCGAGCCATTTGTCTAATTGAGACTGTCTAAATGATGTTGCTGTTTTTATAATTGAAAAAAAAATATGGGTTTGCTGGTGTTGTAAATTATTAAAAAAAAAATATAACCAAAACATGCCAGTTTTGACAAATGGTCCAGCAAGGATTAAAAAATCAAAAAAGGGCCATTTTCTTCAGTTTCAGTTCCAAGGTGCTGTTTCATTTTCAATATTAATTTTATTTTTCCATTATTTCTCATACTCTTGCTATTGACATACTCACTTGGGTATAATCCAACCGCCAAAACCATCATGCTGTTTTTTCTTTTAACGACATTAAGTGCAGCTGTGCTTTCACACCAATTCAAACATGATCTCTTTCTAAAAGATTTCCTGCAGCCAACGAGCTTGCATGTTAAGCATAGACACTTTTGCTGGCTTATCACCAAGTGACATAAAATACTGAAAACCAAAACAACTGCCTCTGAAATAATCAAAGTTCATAAATGTTTGGATTTCTCCTCTGCCCCGAAACTCTAGGGCTTCTGAACTTCCCTGACATGAGCAGGGTGTGTTTTTTTCTTCATTTTTGGGGGTTTTGGGGTTTTTTGTGGGTTTGGTTTTTTTTTTTTTTTGGTGGTTTGTTGTTGTTGTTGTTGTTTCTTTGTTTTTGTTTGGTTGGGTTGTTTTGTTTTGTTTTGTTTTTGCTTTGTTTTTAGTGTTTTAAAAACAATGTCTTTGAAACAGTGGCTTCAAGCTTTCCCAGAGTGCAAGGCCACCCTGCTGGGTGTTTTTGAGACATGGAAGCAGCACAGGCATGACACCAGGTTGCTACCTGTGGGGGTCACTAATGCACCCTCCAGAGAGATGCATTGATGTCATTACCCTATGTCCAGCTCCTCAGCTTGCTTTGGCAGCACTCTGCCAGCAATATCTCAGGATGTTGTCACTGAGATAAACCTTCTAAACCTTCCCAACATCTTCTCATAGCCCATTATGTGCAAAAGGTTCTTATGTAGTCCAGAGATGTACCTCAGGTTAAAAGTGCATCTGAAGATGTAGAGAAACTTTCAGACTTCACAGGGAACACAGGGAAACCTCACAAAAATCTATGATGTTACGGAAACAACAAATGCCACATTACGCCATCGTGTCACGTTTTTCTCAGCTAACAGCATCTCAGCCTAAACTCTACTCTGAGAAGCTCTGCTATAAGGCCTGTAAAGAGGACAGGGCAAGAAGGTTGTTCATCATATGCTCCCATCTACCAGGGAGCAAATTTCTCCATGAGTCTCCAGCTGCTATTGCTACTCAGTAGAAAAGCCTGTGTGTCGGTAGCACCAGGGTAAGCAAGAGCCAGCCAGTGATCTAAGTCTGCCTCTATTCCTCTTATGGCATCCAGAATAGAGTGTGACTGGTTGAGTCCCAGCAAGCTGGGTAGTGGTTGTTGAGTAACACATGGATTTTTATTCTTTACGCAGCCAAGGACAGAGTTTGCAGATGCCAGAATATATTCATTGGAGAGGAAAAGCACAGAGAACAGATGGAAAAAAGGGCACCCAAGCTGCTCCACCCTTTGGAGGACTCAGAGCCATATGTTGCTTTTTCAATGCATTCCTCCCATTTTCTAGAAACATTGGGTGTATTATTCTCCACTTAGCAGTTAATTACTTGTTATTTTGCTCCTTCAGTAATGTCTGTTTTTCTGGGGCCTGGTTTGCACTAGAAGGGTTGAAATGATACCAGCATGTGAAATGATACCACCAGTACAACTTATGCCAGCAAAAGAGGAGTTTCCATTTATAGCTTGTGTTTCTATGAAATAAGTCAGATTCAGTGCCAGAACACATTCGCATACGCCAGCAATTACTGCATCTTCACCAGAGCTATTGTCAGAAGCTTAGTTTAAAGTATCCTCATCCCTGACAGATATTACAATATGATGTGTCCCTATGGCAGACCTCAGCTACCTCATTGTGAGTCCTTTTCTCTGTCACCAAGAGATGGGATAAAGAAATCTCTCCTGTTCTGTGGCAGCTAGTGCAACTAGCCCCACTGACTGGCAGTGTTTACACATTTGAGGTTTGACTTAAAGTAACATCAATATTTACATCAGAAAAGAGAACAAAGCAGCAAGTCTTGGGTAACTGCCGTTTACCGCAGAAGTATTTAAATGGAAAGCATAAGCAATTCCCAATGAGTGTAGAGTAACTGTAAAAATAACTAGCAAGAGGCTCTGCTAATCTTTGCAAGTGATTGACCAAATCAAGACCTGGGACAAATCATCAACAATGCACTACAGACACTCCCTGTGAGTGTTGCAGCTCATCTACTGCAGTTTGCACTTTGAGATAGCAAGAAGCAAATAATAAGACAGAATAAGCTGGGAATGGATGAGTTTGTGGCAAACCACTAAGGACAGCTCTAATTCACAGCTAACATCCTCTGTATTCACACGTGTAATTCACATCTACAATCCTACCTCCATGCCTGAGATCCAGAAGGATATGTTGGAACATCTACTCTACCTTTTCCAAACATAACTTGTATTCTTCCCACAGATTCAATGCTTATGAAAGGTCCTGTGTCATAGAAACAGAGCTGGAGAAATTAAGGCTGAAAAAAAACCTACTGAAGTCTCTTGGTGTCCAGCTTTCTCCTTCATGTCTGATGCTGAGCAGAAACAAAACAATCCAGTTGCATTTGTCAGCCTGACCTAGGCGGAAACTCCCGGCTCCATCTAGAGGTATGTAGCTTATATCTAAGGAAGCCATGCTGCAATCAACATCCATTTCTGTGGGAAGCTAATTAGTACAGGCATTAACCTCCAAATCTAATTACATACTGAGGAATGAATGAGTGGGGGAAGGATACTGAGTGACTGCAAAATAAAATTGCAGATAACATTCCCTGTAAAGTGAAACATAAGTATATAAAGGCAGCTTCTGAGCTGACTGTTACTGCTCAGGAAGGACCCATAAGGTAATAATAGCTAATTGCATGAAAATATCAGCTCAGTGTTCAGCAGTGCTCAAAAAGCAAAGGAAAAGTTCAGAATTATCAGGAAAGGAGTAATGAGTAGACCGTGGCATTAAATCTGTGCAGCATCTGCATCTTCAGCACAGTATAAAGCTCTGATCTTTTCAGAAAAGACACAATGGCAGTGCAGAAAGAGGCCAGAAGATGGTGACAAGATGAGCAAACGCTTTAGCAACTGGAACAACTTGAGAGTGAGGTTCATCAGCCTGGAAAAGGAATGTCACACCCCACACCTGCAATTTCTTCAGAGGCCTGTCAGTTCTTCTGCACTGAGAGGAAGAAAACACATGAAAGAAGATACAGGCTACAGTTGTTTCAGCCTAAGTAATTTTGAGAAGAGCAACAGCTTGACTTTTGGAGGTAGGAAGTGGAAATTTTGGACTCTAAGGCTCTTTGAAGACATAGCACTCTTTGATGCTTGAACTCTATATTCTGGAGCAGATTACAGGTAGTGCGAGTGGAATGGCGTTTTTAAATTGAAAAATCGAATACTCACACTAGAAAATTCAATGTGCAAATTAAGCTTCGAAGTTTACTTCTTGAAAAACTAACCTTGCATGTGTTTAAGTATCATGCCTGCTTACTCTGCTATATCAACATCTAAAAATAACGCTTACAGTTAGCTAGTTGCATTTGTTTTAGTATGCATACAATGCTTTCAGAGCCTCAAGCTGCAAATAACTGTTTCGATAGGACACGACAATATTTTAAGAATACTTTTCCCATATTTTGCTTTCAAAAGCATCTGTAACAAGGTCCAAATGAATATCTAGTAAGTACAGATGTTTGCTTAAAATAGGCATAAAGACTGGGCTCATGTGACTGCAAGCCCCTGAAATATTTCCCATGCCGTTGAGCCCCTCGTTCACAGCAGTGTTAGAGAACCTTGCCTTAAGTCTGTGGTTAACAGTGACCTGACTCATCCCGGAGAAAGGTGAGTGCAAGATGGGATGGGTGCTGAGGAACCCGGGGTGAAGGGGTGGCTTGCTCAAGTGTATTGTTTTGATTTGGCTTGAGGTTTTTTTCAGACCATATTTTATTGTGCCTACATGAAAAACACTTAGGCTTCTGAAGAGAGAAAGGGGAGGGGAAGTTCAGCTACTCATGTCAGCAGCCTTGCTAAGAAGAAGAGCAACATTTTCAGGTTATAAACAAAATGTTTCCTTAGATTACATACTAATACCAAACAACAAGCTTGACCCAGATCTCTTTTTTTTTTTTTCCCCTTAGAAATTTTTCAAGAATATTAACTAAAGTTACCTTTTAAAATTGTTGTTAAAATTTACAAATATATATATTGTCAAATTACAGCTCTACTGGAACAACTAAAGCAAAAAACCTTTCAGCACTTCTTAGCATGCAGAATATACATATGAAAAAGATGGTTACCAATTAACTCCTTGTGATCTAAGTCTGTGTATTACATAGCCGCTGGTTGGACGCAGTGATCTCAGAGGCCTTTTCCAACCATGAAAATTCTGTGTCACTCTGTAATTCTCATTTCTTTCAAACAATAGATGCATTTAAAATCACAGTCCTTGAAAGAAAATACTAACTTTACTGGAGTTCCTTTTCTTCATGCTTTATGATAAAATACAAGGTTTAGGCATGATATCAGGAAAGGCAGTCAGTGGTCACTGACTTCAGACAGAGATGTAGCAAGCTGTTAATGAGTCTCTTTTGGGCTAGTTAATATGGATGAAGCAGGTCAAATAGTTCAATAAATATGATCAGATAAATTACACTTCCATTCACTTTGAAAAACAAACCAACACAATGTTTAGTACTCCTATCTCATTCACAACTATTTAGGATTTTTTTTTTCAGTACAGAAATACCTGCCCCAGACTGTTTCAGTATAGCTAACATGACAGATCTGTATTTCAGGTATTTTGTTAACATCTTGAAATCGATTGTAAAAAAAATAAAATAAAATAAAAAAAAGCACTGGTAGGTATTCCAGGAATCCAAACCCAAATGCTCTTTTACAAAGCATTGTATTTTAATTCTGCTCCAGCAGTACTGAGACAATGAGGTACTCTTTCATTAATTGGGAACATATTGCAGCATTATTCATATAGTTTGGCTTAAGGAAGCCTGTGTTCTTCAGTGACAGGAGTCAAACCAGCAGACAGAAATTGTTAGCTTAATTTCTATTGAACTGTTTAATTTTCATTGTCAATGTCTAGCCATGAAGTTTACTTGAAACTCCTTCTTTTGTGGAGTAGTAAAGCCTACTCCGTAATTTCACAACTTCATAACTGCAGCATACCATGAAAGGTGGAAATACAACATAACCCAGTTCTGTTTTCCGCTATGATATACAATAGTCCTGCCTTTATATATGCAGATTTTTAAAATATCTAGCAATATAAAACGCATTAACAAATTACATTGCATATTTTGTTAATTAAAAAAACCCAATAATTCTATATTTAAGGGCTTAGATCTTGTGGGTGAAACAAGCAAGCATATGTGCTTTGAATTTAAAGGGGTTTGCTCTGCCTGTGGAGTAACAGAGTATGCACATCATTGCTTGTTGACATAATGGAGAGGAAACCAGAGTGGTATGTAACTGGGACAAGTTACTGTTACAAGTGGCTCACAGCATCAGCGTTATAACCCAGGCCCAGGTTCTGTAGCTTTGCAGCCCTTTGTGCAAATACACAAATAATATTTACTTGTATGAAGCTTTTCTCTCTTCCCAGGCCACCAGGCACATTTAATTCAAAGCTCTCAGTGCCTGGACTGCAATGTCAATAAGGGAAACATGTCTTTTTTTTCTTCTTCTTCTTTTCCCCCTCCAGTTTATGACAGTGTCCCGGAAAGTGTCAGTATTAATGAATGTTCAAAATCACTTCATGTCTGGATGGGCCTCAACTTGGCACAATTAGAAGGCTGAACAAACTACACCCATAAATCACCACCTTGTAATTTACTTTTCCATTCAGGGACTGACATGAGCTTGGACTAATTTGCACAGTTAGCAACATGGCAATTCAACTCCCATTCTTCCGTCAAGCATGGAAGAAACCTATTGGACCCTTTTACAGATGGTTCAACAACTTGTTGTCTAAGGAAATGCCAGTAATTCAGGTGAGTGACAATGACTACAGACATTGGTATGCAGACCTTCATTAAACCTCCATGGAAAAAATTAGAAACGAGGATGGCACTTTATATTCACCTACTTCTGCCCACTTAACAAAATGATACTGTGGTATATCTCCAGTACTATAGCCCAGCTGTCTAGCCTTGACTGAAAGGAAGTTTGATCCCTTTTGTATCTGTAGAGCCTAACTCATGCCAGACTGTTCTCAGAAAGCACTACTTTTTTTTGTGCTGGACTATATCATTAGGCAGTGCTACCCACTATAGATGCACATTGGTTTGAGTTGTTGAATTTTTTTTTTTCCCCAGCATTCATTCACTCTGAAATATCTGCTTTTATAGTACTTCACATGCACATCATTCTCCTGTGCCACAGCTGCTTTGGTGAAACTTTGCCAGAGAAGGAACTGGATCTTAAAAGAATCCGAAGTTTTCAAATAAACTACATAAAGATGTATGTAGTACTTTCAATCCTACAGAAAAACCTGAAAACTTGTGTCGTAAATCATCGTTATGTAGCTTATTTCACAACACCAGATTCTTTTAAGATCCTGTTTACCACAAGGGCCACACATGGTTGGTAGTTCATAATCTGCGACCTGTAAAGTTGATTCATAGGTGGGACCTTTCACGCCTCCTCTTGAAGTCACCAGGATTTTCTCAGGGTTTGAAAGGAGAAGAGAATTCACCAAAGGGCCCCATTTTAAAGACTGCTCAACCTCTTTAAGAGCAGCCCAGAGACAGCTTTTGTTTCATAATTCCAAATCATCTTGGTGAAGATTTTGGATTGTGACTGGACTTAATTGGAGTCCTGGTGTTAATGCCTTGGTTGACATTAACTTTGAGATAAATGCAGTTAAAGAAAAGCATTGTAACTATAAAACGACACGCAGGGTAACCTCAGAATATGTAACTGCAGCCCCGGACTGTCCTTCACATATATTTTTCTTCTTTAATGAAGAATAATTATAGTAAAGACATATCCTATTCTCAGAATAGATATTCAAGGATTATAAGCGCTGTGAAATTGTATTTAAACATAATAGAGTTTAAAAAGAAAAAAAAGAAGAAGAAAAAGAAAACAAATCATAGAAAATTTATATTGTGTTATACAACCTTCAACCCATGCTCCTTGTTGTACCTTCCTTATCAGCAACTTGTTCCTGCTGTACGCAAAAAGGGTCCTAAATTTCATTTTGTGCTTGCAGTGTATCTGACCATGCAATCTACTTCTGTGCTAACTCTGAGGAGCTTATGAACAATACAGAATGTACAGCAACACTGAATAAATCCCAAAGCCAATGAAGCTGTACACCGATGTATAATAAGGAACCCCACATCTCCAGAGCAGTCAGGAGAAGAAGGAATGACAATATCTGTCCTGAATCAGTATTGAAAAGTAAAGTGCATTCAGTATTCAATACTGAATCAGTATTGAGAAATGTAAAGCAATGAAATCCTGACACTTTTCATGAATAAGAAATTTTAGGAGCAAGTCAAAGAACTAACCGTCTTAGTTTGAATCAATTTGCTTTTAACTGTTATCACTGCACTCTTGTGCCTCACAGGTGACGATATATAGCGGGGCTGTACTGTAATACGCACACCCGCCCCCCATTTTAATACGTTTCCCATTGTATATTTGAAGCTGCACAGCTTCCTAAAGAATTGCCTCGCTGTAGAAACAATGCTGATGTAAAAAAGGAGTCTGCCTTCTAAGACTGTAAGGCCTTATAGAAAATTCAAGAAGATCAAGATATCTACCAACCACTACAAATCTAAGACTAAATTTGATGAGGCTGATACCAAGACAAGATACAGTTAAGCTAGCTCTTCATGATTCACATACTTAATGATATTCTATTGCTATTTATAAATTTGCAGCAGTTATAATTAGTAATGCTATCAGTGATACCTCATTACAGCATTAACTATAGTGCTTTTAATCCATAGAAATTATGACATTAACTTTGGTAATAAATCAGTTTTTCTTGTCGTCTTGTAAACTTAATAAGGAATGCTTCTCACTAAGAAAAACAGATTGATTAAAAAGGTGTCCCACTTAGACACAGAGCTGGCAGTCAGGTTCAGTGGAAGTGCTGAGTTAAATACACAGGTTCCTTAAGGGCAGAAGCAGCAGATCACCTTGACACATTTCAGCATTATTATATCCAACTGCCACAAGGTACAGAGGGAGCGTGCATGCAAGGCTTGAGAGGCTGTCAGAGTTCAGGGTCAGGGCAGACCCTTAGACCTATAACAGCCACTCTCTGTTAACCTCCCTCCCCCCCACAGGGGAAGAGAAAGGGAATGAGGGAGAGAGACT
Source organism: Ceryle rudis (assembly GCA_033439905.1). NCBI lineage: Eukaryota > Metazoa > Chordata > Aves > Coraciiformes > Cerylidae > Ceryle > Ceryle rudis. The sequence continues at coordinate 20,309 of JAAGNO010017113.1, forward strand.
CAGCCAGTAGAGAAGGAACTAGAACATCCTGAATGGAAATTAAAATAATAATAATAATTAATATATACAAATAT
>JAAGNO010017113.1:24283-35188 GCA_033439905.1 Ceryle rudis
GTATTTACTGTTCCAGCTGCTTCACAGCCTTGCCTGAGCAAAACAGAGAGTAACAGCAATGAAAAACTGAAGCAAATATAAGAAGTCCCAGCTGTGGAAATTATTGCTCAAATATTCCTCCATAACTTATAGGTACTTTCAGTATGTCAAGTTTATCCCCATCCCGGAAAGTATATTCCCTCCTCAAGACAACAGACACAACCAACATCCAGAGCCAAGCTGCAGAGAAGCATAAGGAGGTTTTTCAGCAGAGAGTCTTAAATCACGAAAGTTCTTGTTCAAATAAAGTATGTCAAAGACATACATTTGCCTAAGCAAGTCCTAGCACCAAAGTACATTTGCTATTCTTACTGATGAGAAAAGTGAGTCAACAGACCCTTTCAGGGAAAGACGCTTTGCACACAGACATATGGACACTTCCACAGCAATAAGCATTGGCTTGCAAAATGGAGGCAGGACCCTGTTTTCTTTCCCTTTGCAATGAATAGGATTACAGCGGGCAGCACGACCAACTACCTGGGCAGAACAGAATCAAGTTTACTTAGCTTTATTTGTTAACTAACTTCCTACTAATGGAAGATTGTGAATCTTTCTGTTGCAACCCATCAACAAGGACTATTATCAGGGCTTCATAATGTCAACTAGATTTATTGATGTCAACTAGACTTTCAACCAAATTAATAGTTCTGCGCACAATTTAGCTGTAGCTATAATTCAGTATTTAAATGATATGTTGCATAAGCATTTCTCAAGAAAAGGTCAGGCCACGATCTGAAGGACAGTCTTTTTAACAACTTGCACATCTTATGAGAAAGCTGTAACATTTTATGCCATGCCAAGGGCAAGACCCTGATTTCTCCTGTTTTAATATCATGTCCCTTAATTTACACCAACATAAATGAGACAGATACAGGTTATATTTCAAGGATATTTTACGAATGTGGAGTCAAGACAATCTGAAAATAAATGTCCTTATATCTTACACAAATTGCAACAGATCATCTGTAAGAAAAACAAGCTCCTTGCTCTACAACAGATTTGAGCAAAATGGCAACCCAGGCTCAGGAGGATCTTCAATGTTCATGTCGCCTTCAGTGCTTAATATTACACTTACGCCACGTGACAGCCAGCCAGAAACTGAGACCCTGACATAACTGATTTGTAATGACACAATTTCTAATAAAAACAATTTTTAATCCTCTAAGGAGCTGTCACGAGGAAAAAAACATACAGAGAGTAATTACATGAGACTCGGGGAACTAAATACTTAATCTTTTATTAATTTTACTAGATATTTAACAATTGAGCAAAGGGCTCTGGTTGCCATGAATTCAGTGTGTTGTGTGAGGGTTTTTGCCTTTGAAAAAGGAGGATTCTTTAAATCTTACTCTTGGAGTAAAGCAGAACACCAAACAACAATGCGAAGAACTTAAATATTGAGCAAAGTACTATTGAAAAATTCAGACATGTTCGGAATACTGAAGAATTCAAAGAATGCTCTAAGCATTATTTGCTAACTTTGGAGTCGATGTTTAACCTGTAGAGCAAGAATCACAAGTTTCTGGTAAGGTCGATGGTTGTGTGTGGCTGCTTCTGCAGTAGCTTGTATTATTTTGCTGTGATTTTTTTCAATATCCTTCTTTCTCCTTCAGCAGTGTAACATATTTGAAAATTCAAAATGCTTCTTCAAAAGATTGCTCATTCTTTATGAAGACGCATCTCTTTGAAGTATAAAGAAAGCAAAATGAACTCTAAGTTTAGTGTGATCTCATATGCAAATTCCAGAACAAACTGGTACATGAGGTCATTACTGATGCTATGTACATGTAGTAATGTACAGAGTGATGCCACAATGTATGGTACTACTTATCTGCAATGTAACTACTTCAGTGCACACAGTCTGAGATCCCAGCATGCCTCCAAACCCTGCAGTGAAGGCAGTTGCCCTGAACTGGGAAAATGAAAGCAAGTGAACCCCACCGCACTCACACTCTGGCAAGTGACTGTAAAAAGGCAGAGCTACTGAATTAATGCAAACAGCCTCAAATAATAAAAGCTAAAATAAAAATTGAATCTCTCTACACTTTGACTGTAACCATGAAGACTGTACTCCCAGCCATTGCATTAGCGTGCAATGCTGCCTTTTAGCTCTTTAGTTGTAAGTGTCATAGAATCACAGAATCACAGAGTGCTATGGGTCGGAAGGGACCTCTGGAGATCATCGAGTCCAACCCCCCTGCCAGAGCAGGGTCACCCAGGGCAGCCCACACAGGAACAGAGCCAGGGGGGTTGGAAAGTCTCCAGAGAAGGAGCCTCCACAACCTCCCTGGGCAGCCTGTTCCAGGCTCTGTCACCCTCACAGGGAAGAATTTTCTCCTCTTGTTGAGGTGGAACTTCCTGGGTTCCAGTTTGTGCCCATTGCCCCTCGTCCTATCCCAGGGCACCGCTGAAAAGAGACTGGCCCCTTCTACTTGACCCCCACCCTGCAGATATAAGGTACCTCAAATCATAACACAGATTCAAAACCAGAGAGTCAGAGCTGCCTTCAGAGACAATGCTGCACACATTTGAAATTGTCATTTTCACACAGAATGTTGGATGAAAATAAATCAGCAATGACCAGGGAGGCTGGAGTAGTTTGTTCTAATTCCACTCCAACCTCAAGATTAATTTTATTCATTTTTAAGTCCTGTCCATTAGTACTGAAATAATAATTTTAAATTTTAAGTAGAAGACCACAGAGGCTTCTTCAGGAATATCTGAGGTGACACATGTCACAGATTACTTACACTTCTACTACCTTTGAAGTAAAGCTTTAGCCCTTCATTTAACCCTTTCTACAGGCATTTTTCAGACCCAGTTAAAAAATTAATCCCATTCAAAGACCAAATTTACAGAGCCCTTCTGAGTTTCCAGAGGGATAACCTGCAGGATGAAAGGAGAGAAAATAAAGAAATCCATACTGTCCACATCCATTTGAGAAGGCACAGAAGGATCCAAGGTGAATTCCACTATGTTGCCCCCTCTTTCTGACTGCTGCTTCACATTCATATTCCACACAGACCAGTCTACTGACCACAAGGATTGTCAACATTAGCATGAGAATCATCCCAAGAATATTACCCGGTACTTTCTTTTGTGGTAGGTGACATGTTGACATTTGGGATGTGCTGGACACTGCAGAGCCGTTGATTGACAGAAAGAGGTGAATTTAATCATCCCTCACTCAGCTTTACTTTAAATGTTGAATTTGGTTAGGCATGAATACTGAAAAAGCCACTGCTGGATGGTATCAACTGGAAGCTAATCAGATCATGTGTGGCTGTTACTTCCCAAATTTCAGAGACAACTAGAAGTGAAACGGGTTGGGAAAGGTTCTTTGCTCTGGAACCTTTGGTGAGATCATTTCTTAGAAAAATAAAAGGAGGGTGTCAAAAGAAATCTGTATTATATTACATCTAACCAGCAGAGTGCAATTATACTATGCATAAGTATCTGCAAACATAATCTAATGTACCCTTACAAGACATGACAAAGATCATAATTTCCAGATTCAGAGAAGAGGATAGCATTAGATCAGAGGATTGTTAGCAGACATAAACCCATAATGGTATGCATAGCTTTTTCCCTATCATATGAAACATTGTGCAAGTATAAACTTTTCGAGTGCTATTGGGAGAGGCCTTTAAGCTGCCCTGCTCTGAAAGTCATATCAGATGATAGCAGACAAACCTGAGGCCAAAGTAAGGACCAAAATCCATCTCCAGAAGGTCAGTGGATTTACATTTACATGGAGAATATGAATATTCAGAACATATGTTTCTGCTTCAGCCCCCTTTGAAGTTACATCTGCATGTCAGCAATACTATCTCTTACGAAACAGCCTCCTTTAAAAAGCTTGTGTCATTCCAGTGGCACTTACTGCATGGGGCATCCTTGCAGCATTAACCAGTACTTCTGAGTCCTTTCAGTGTCTCTGAGATATTCAGTTTCAAAGACTAAAACCAGTATCTATTGACTTGAAATCACATGGGTTTCTATTGTTCTGTCTGTACACTTCCCAAAGCAAGTAAGCAAACAGATGTTCCATCTACGTTGAGTCCTTTGACAGCAGAATAGATCTCCATCATTCCTCTCCCATTCGCCCAATCCCCCAGCATCAACACTGTTACTCAGATGATCAGAGGGATGGAACACCTCTCCTGTGAGGAAAGGCTGACAGAGTTGTGGTTATTCAGTCTGGATAAGATAAGGCTCCGGGGAGACCTTATAGGGACCTTTTAATACTTAAAGGGGGCCTATAAGAAAGACCATCCTTTTAGCAAGGGCTATTGCAACAGGACACAGGTTAATGGTTTTACACTAAAGGAGGGTGGATTTAGGCCAGAGATAAGGAAAAAATAATTTCCAATGAAATGTGAAACACTGGAGCACGTTGTGCAGAGAGGTGTTAGGTGCCACATCCCTGGAAACATTCAAGATAAGGCTGGATGTGGCTCTGAGCACCTGATCTAGTTAACAATGTCCCTGCTTGGACTAACCCAAACTATTCTGTGATTCTAAAATCCTTCACATTTTAAGGCCAGACATTATTTTTTCCCTCTTCACAGTGGTCATAGTTGCATTACACTGTCAGAAAGGCCAGCGTGACCATATATCCTCACTTGCTGACCCTGACAGTGGGTTTGTGACTTAGATCAACATTGTGCGCTGTAGCATAGCTCTATGCCATCCTTCTGGCTAAAAACAACTATGCTATGGTTCTGTGTTGGATGTGATGTGTCTCACCCAGGACAGGTCTGTACCTCCCTCTTTAGCATAATAATTGTGCCTGTGATACTAATCCAGCCCTGGGTGCACCATCCTGACTGATTTTTTTTCGCTAGAAAGGGCCCAAAAGGCTTCATTTCCTAAAACTATTGACTTATGTCATTTCTAGGACTGTTATACCTGTCTTTTGAAGGGGAAAAGGAGAAAACCAACTATCAGCAAAATATGGGATCCAGCTCTACCCTGCACAGTACTGAAGGCACTTCTCTGCATGAAATTAAGCCACTTGTACAATGCCTCGTAAAGCTCAACTCTCTACCCACCAGAATGCCTTTGTTTACTGTGCATCCTCTCTCCTACATGTGGCACGAAGTTTTGTACTGTTTTTAACAAGAAGCTCTAATACTCTGGTTGCTGATGTTAGTTCTTTAATAAATGTAGTTTAAAAGAAATACTCTCCCCAATGTTATGACTGGAAGAGTAACAGTAGAGGCAGGACAGGGCTATCATTGGATCTAAAAGGAGGAAAAGAGGAGATAAGGTTGCATGGTGTTTCACCCCTTGTAAAAAAAATTTTATCTGTTCTAGATTACAGAGACTTGTGAAAAATAAACCAACAAAAAGTTGAGAGGAAGAAAAAGGAAAAAAAAAATTATTTTGAAAGATAGCTTCTGCCATCTCTGGTCTTTATCCACTAGACAAGCCTGTCAAAATGAGTGAGAAAATAGCTTATTGAGTGAAAAAAATGCTTATTGTTGATAAGCAACTCCAGAAATCTACCAGAAATCTTGAGATTGAAATGAATTCTCAACTCTAAGACAGAGCTTGAAGTAAAAGTCAGAGGCAAATACCAACTTCAGACTAGACAGGGGTTGAAAGTAATGAGTCGTAAACCAGGGTTCGGGTGCTTGGTTTGTCTGAGCAACTCGTGGCTTGAAATCAAGTTTCCCACAAGGCAAGTAGGTACCATGCTAATCCATGAGCTTCTAGCACTCCAGCGAGATAATTTTCCCTGCATTCCCGGTTGCTGGGTCCCTCCTTCAAACACACACTCTAGATGGTAAACCCATTTCCCATCCCACTTCAACTACAGTTTTAATCAAGTCCTTTTCCTCACATTATTTCATAATAAAGCCCTTAAGTAAATCCAGTTTAACGCATACTTCAAAACATTAAATAATATGCTGTAGTATCACTGCTGGTGTTAAATTTATGTAGTCTAATAAGTCTGAATTATATCATAGGCTATTTTTGCCAGTAACGCAGCATAAATTTCTTGATTGCTTCAATATATCTTTCCTCTGTTTATAGTAATGTGGCATTTAACTGATAAATTTGATACCATTTCTTTCAGGGTACAGTGATACTTCTGCAGATGGGAGTCAAGTTTCATTTCCACTTTATCAGTGCAGGAAAACAGGTCTTAACACCTCCACTGTCTGTAATGCAATGTGTTACCTGAATTCAAAGGCAATACTGCAGGATGTTTAGAATAAATGGCTACTGCAATTAAACCCTATGTTGTTCAAATGCTTCAAAGGAGTCTGTTTAACATTCGTTGTCACAAGGTACCCACCCATTCCCAAAAAACAATGGATTATCTTTAAACATGTGTAACACTTGCTGACAACCTTGGTGAACACCAAAGTACCTATGGGCTAGCAAGTCCCTAATCACATTCAAGTAAAATATATCAGCTGTCTCTGGCTCCAGTCCCACAAGTGTACCTCCCACCGGACCATCTATTTTCTTGTTAGTTGGCACCCTAATTTGTTACTGTCACAAGACGTACCCAAAAATCTCCCCATCCCTGCAAGGAGGCAATAATCAATACTAGCTCTCCCTTCATTGCATCAAGGATTCAGACTAGCAATTCATAAACTGTAGTCAGAGATAGCAGTGAGCCTTTTCCTTGAAAATCAACCTCAGAACTTGTCTATGGTTTGAAGCACAGTGGCACTCTGAGGAGGCAGGACATTTGAAAAGCAAAGTCTATAGATCTTTCAGTATGAATATCCATTTCATATACTGATTGCTTTTATTGTGTATGAGAAGCATTGTGAGCCACCTCCTATGGTAAAGTTGCCCATCAAAGTGTTCTGGGTTTCATAGCCCCTGTAAAAGACCAGGAACATGGCAGCTTGTTTGTAGGATGTAACACTATTAAGTTACGTATCGGGATGATAATTAACCATCCTCAGGAAAAAAAACAAACCCACATTTGTGATATAAGTTGTGATCAGGATGTTAAAAAGTTTGCTCAAATGCCAAGACTTGTTGAAGTTACCTTTGAACATGGCATTGCCACAGCACACAACTGAACCTCAGAAAAAATGCCAATTTGGTCTCATTTGTTTTATGCTTAGAACTTGCAAATAACTTCTGGTACTTCTTGGGGTGTTTTTACTGGTTGCTCCCAATTACAGAACACCATGTTAACACAGGTAATTAATGTCCTGTGATATTTGCTATGTCTCTCACTCGAACCAGAACAGCATACAATAGCTCAAATGCCAACTTGTAATTACAACCAAAAGTCTATCCTCTGAAGACAAGTGACGGGAAGTATGTTATAATCTACATTTCAAGTAGACTTTAATAAGGTAAATTTCAGCATGTGATTGCTACCAGCCAATAAGGCAAATATTTTATCTGTTCTAAATTACAGAGACTATTCCTTATTCAATCAGTACCTAAATTGGGAATGCTTTATTAGCTTACATAAATAAATATATTAATAAAGTAATCTAGAAACTGTTTCTTTTTCTGATGGAGGTCTGAAGACTTCCAAGGCTTTGGGCAGCAAAGCAGTGGAAAAACAGTCTCTACAATTTCAGCAAATGTTTACTTTTCAAGCTTAAGAGAAGCTGTTAAGTTACAAACTGTTGACACCCATCCCAATCAATCAAACAAGCAACCTTTCATATCACTTACACTATTAATGACTGACAACATTCAAAGCCTTACTGTATTGTTTCCTTCAGCAGATGATGGATCCACCAGTAAGTCTGTTTTCCCCAAGCAGTCAGACATCTTGTAATCCTATTCTTTAAACACGAGCAATTTTCTTGCATGCCCAGTAGCTGCAGGCAGCATTTCTGTTTTCATAAGACCACTGCATCTATTTTCACCTCCAGCTGTTGTTTTGTTAAACACAATAAAGGAATGACACTAGCACAGACGAATCACAAATAGCACCGTTAATTAAATACATTTGGACACAGTGATCCTGACCATCCCTCACAGGACACAGCAACTAGCACTACCTGGCTTAAGCTATTTAAAAGAATACTACCTTATTTCTGCACATTTCAACCTACATAATATTTAACCTGCATAGTTTGCGTCGGAAGCAGAACTAGCTACATACACTTCTTGAAAACTTCAAAGTTTTCATTTTATTTCATTAATTTCTTGCAGTCCCAATGATGTCTGAGTTCAATTGCACTTACAAGTCCTCGTCGCCAGGAACAAGGATTTCCTTTATTAACCTTCCAAAGATACTAAAAATAGAGAGAGAGTTTATCTTATTACTGAGTTTGATCTACGATCTAGACAGTAACAAGAATCTTCTACAGAAATCCGAATCAATTACACACAAGCTATGAAAATGCTCACGTTTTTATTTCAGCACATGTTTAATATTTGATCCTCTATGTGCAATAAGTGTCTTTTATTGCATGCAGTAATTAATTTCTATTTTCAGATATTTATGTATGAAATTAAATATTTCATACATTCATTAGTTTTATAATTTTAGAAGCTAGCCACTCTGAGGTGCACTAATCAACGTTTCCATTTTGTGTGAAAGGTAATTCTTTAATGGGCAGTAATAATTTTCTCTGCATAATAAGTCACAAAACGTGTTCTGAATCCTGATCTCTTTAAATATAAACCCAACTTTATCAACTTCAGCAATATTGTCTTGCATATTCACTGAGATGAATTAGTCCCCTTCAGCATCCTTCCCTTACTTCAATCTTTACCTAAATTAATAAGACCCTAAAATGGTTTTGTCCTAATAAGTTTCTTGGGTTTATTATGCATTCATCCCAAAGTGCACCTGTTCATCAATATTGCAGAGACATGTTTTTGAGCACTAGTAGCAGGTATCTTTTTATCAGAAAAAGAACAGCACTGTAGCCTGAAGCATGAAGCATCTAGTCAGGAGGTCAACAGTGAAAAGGAACCTTAGTCCTGCATGACCTTCAGTGAGCAATCTTTGTTGTGAGTTCCTTCCTTTCTGTTTATCCACCTACAAACTTGTGTAAATAGCACAGGTCGCCTGTCTATTTTGCTCTCCCAGATGTAAAACATTGAATAGAATAACATGTCTTTGCTTTCAAACTTTTTTATTTGGCAAGTTTTCTGGGATTGAATGGTTTTAAATTACATTTTTTTCCTGTCCTCTAACACAAAGGAGACCATCACACTACAGAAATACCTAGAAATTTTTTTTTTCATCATTCCAGTATTTAGCAATCCTGACCTTTGAGAAAAACATAGCAAAATGTTAAACACTCATCACTGAAATGGGTACTGAGATTGTTTTAAAAACCAACACTATGAAAACAAAAAGACATTTAATTATTTACATCTGGTCACTTTATTCCAATGTGACTGAATAAGTGAGGAAAGATGCATAGGTCAAAAAATGAGTTTGTGTAAAACTAAAACAATCTAGTGATCCTTGTTGTACTATTGTTAATTACGTTGCCTCTTTAATCATACTGCGTTGTATTTTTTAAAGTGAGAAATGTTAGAGAGGAAAGATTGCTCACTTAAAGAAATTAAAAATGGCTGTCATAGTGGGAACTATAATCCGGATAACCCACAGCCTGCTTGACAGGAGAATAACTAAATAACAACACAGCAATGGCTTCACCCTCAACAGTAAATTGAGGGCAAGATAAAGGACACCTCAAGAAAGCCAGAAGATGGGTTTTTTTCATGAAACTGGGAGGATGTTTATAGCTGTTTACCCTCTCACTACAAGAAAGCACCACCCTTCAAGAGTCACATATATTTCAGTAGATTAGCCATTGGAAGACCATAGTCACATGTACATAGACAGCTGGGTACATCTGTCTGACAGAAAGGCAGTATCATGAAAGGAAATGGACAATCCAGTCCCTGAGAGCCAGGATAGTTTCCAGAAGAACCAGCACATTGGGCTGCCAGTCTTCTGCATTCCAGTTTTTAACTCTAGATGTGTCGTGCTTTGAAATCAATCCCCAGCTCCTGGGAAGCAACCACAGAATCAGACAACAGCCTAGACTGGAAAAGATCTTTAAGATCATTGAGTCCAACCATTAACTCAAGACTGAGAAGTCCTCAACTAAACCATATCCCTAAGCACTATGCCTACAATACTGCTGCAGTGTCAGAAGTGATGTGTGAGATAGTGCCTTCCAGAGGAAAAAGGCTCAGTGGACAGACTGGATTGACCAGTTTTGTTTCAGTAGCAAATTTGTTTATTTCAAAGAACAGTCCCAGGGATTACCAGAAGATTGCAACTTCTGCTGGACATGAAGGCCTGGTTATTCTGTCCTTTTTCAAGCCATCCCACCTGTAAAAGCTTTGTGAGGATCTGTAGCTTTACTAGCACTGAACACTCTATGATGCACAATTATCAATGGATATAAGTCCAGATCTGGTTTTGTCCACCTCTTTGAAGATTGAAGTAATTCATATGGGACCCAGAGTAGCTAAGGATTAGTGTAATGTGAAATGTCTGTATTTCAGTTCCGTAAGTTTGTGTTGAATTCACCATCAAAGTCAGGAAACTTCATTAATCAGGTACCTATCGGTTTTCTCTTTGTAGTTCTGGCTTTGAGTTTCTTTTGCTGAATTGTCAGTTAAAAATATGCCAAATTCCACTTTCATGCAATTTCCTTTTCTACAATACACCAGTATAAAGCTCCTTAAAATCTCTAGCCTTCAATGTGTCTGAGGATTGCTCCCCACTTTGAATGTGGGTATTTCTAATAACCTGGAAAATATGCAAAAGCCCGGTCCAATTTAGATGTAAGGAAGAAGTTCTTTCCCGTGAGTGTGGTGGAACAAGTTGCCCAGGGAGGTGGTTGAGGCCCCATCCCTGGAGACATTCAAGGTGGGGCTTGACAGAGCTCTGAG
>JAAGNO010017113.1:35288-61202 GCA_033439905.1 Ceryle rudis
CCTCGCTAGACCTGCTCTTTACAAACACAAAAAGGACTGGTGGGCGACGGGGGGATCGGAGGCCATCTTGGGCTTGGTGAACATAAAATGATCGACTTCTTGATTCCTGGTGGAGTAAGAAGGGGGGGGTGTCAGCAAAAACACTACATGAGCCTTGGGGGGGCTGCCTTTGGCTTGTTCAGAACTCTGGTTGCAAGTCCCCTAGGAGAAGGTCCTGAAGGGAAAAGGGATCCAGGAAGGCTGGACAGTCAAGAAGGCAGCCTTAGAGGCACAGGAGCAGCTGTCTCCATGTGCTGTAAGATGAACTGCTGGAGAAGAGACTGGCCTGGCAAAAGTCCAGCTAGAACTCAATGTGGCCACTGCTGTAAGGCATAATAAAAAAGGGTTTTGCCAATACAGTAATGACAAAAAGAGAGCCAAGGAGAATCTCCACCCATTACTGGATGTCGGGGGGAACACGGCCAGCAAGGATGAGGAAAGGGCTGAGGTACTGGATGCCTTCTTTGCCTCAGTCTTTAACACTCAGACCAGTTGTCCTCAGTGTATTCAGCCCCCTGAGCTGGAAGACAGGGATGGAGAGCAGAAGAAATCCCCATATCCAGGAGGAAGCAGTTAGCTACCTGCTGCACCAGCTGGACACTCACAAGTCTATGGGGCCGGACAGGATCCACCCAAGAGTGTTGATGGAGCTGGTGCAGGAGCTCACCAAGCCTCTCTCCATCATTTATCAACAGTCCTGGTTAACAGGGGAGGCCCAAGATGAGTGGAGGCTTGACAATGTGATGTGCATCTATAGGAAGTGCCAGAGGGAGGATCTGGAGAAGGACAGGCCTGTCAGCCTGCAGTTCCTGTGGAAAACAGAAGGCATTGCAAATATCATTTGCTTTGAAATTTGAACAACCTTAGATGGGCATCAAATAGGAATACAAACACAACTATGAAAACACATATTCTCACTTCACCCAGGGAAGCATTCCTGGTTGAAAGATGTTCATGTTTATAGGTGTTTTATGCCACCTATAAACCTGTAAGGGATAAATTAACTATTTCTGACTAAATAAACAAACAAACAAATCTGGCCATAAAAATGTTCCTCAAGATGGGCTTCTATCTCTAGAAGAATTTGTTCAGCAGCACTACTTTTATCTCATTAGACAAAGCCTGCTTTCATTGTCTATGCCCAAAGACATTTTGGTAGCTTGTGTTCTCCATATAAATTGCTCAGGCATTTCCCAATTTCATTGCAATCACACTGTGCAACCTACTTAAGTGGTTGAAGTTTCTCCTATAAATGCAGGCAACCAGCAGGAGCTGTAAACAGGAATAATATTCCCATTGCAGTTTGACAGGTTTTCTTTCCATTTGAGCAGAAATACTATGTCATACTATTTAATAAGGAAAATATAGACCAGATTTTCTAGTTTAAAAGTGAAAAATACGTTACAATTAGCCAAAACACAGAAGGAAGGAAGGAAAGCTCTTCCTTGTCAGTCTGGCATGAACCTCCTACCTCCATTCAGATTCCATCATCATCTTCTACCTCTTTTTTTCTTTTTCTGTCTTTCCTAACATTCAGGTTTTTATCATTTTGCATTCAAACTCGAAGGCAATGAGGCACTTTGCCTTTTTTTTTCAAACACTTATTCAGTCAAAATAGCTGTCTTGCCATGGAGCAATTGCTTTCCAATAAATTATCTCACATTTCTACAGAAAATTCTAGTTTTTATAAAGAAGAGTTTATAAGCTTTTTGGCAGAGAATGAAAACTTGTTTATCCAATAGAAGTGGATGTTTCTAATAGAAACTTAAATGGCAGCATACTTCTTTCTTAAAAGAAATATATTGCTGTGATGACTGAATCGTGTCAGCCTGGTTCTTTTGGTCCTGCGTCTCTTGCCTGAATTCCCTGGTAAGTAATACAGCTATTGGACCTTTTTCTGTGTTTAAATTATTTGTAACATCTCTGTCCTACTTAAATCCATTGACATCTATAAAAATGAGCTCTCTCTGCAATCTCTGCCTCACGGTGCTAAGAGGGGATCCCTCTCCTACCTCACCACATATCCTCATAAAAGTAGGTATCATCTTGACACAGAGATTTTTCACCTAATAATAAAATTTAACCAACAGATTCAAAAATTATAGCAGATTGCAGGGAAAGACAAGACCAGAAGAGAAGAAAATGTGTAATTCCAGGCTCCCAGTGGAGCCAGAGCTCATCACTGCTATGATGACCATCTTCCTGCTTGAAATGCAATTCTGTGTGAATCCAGCAGGCTTATAAAGCTCAGGCTGCACACAAGAAACATGCATTTTCAGAGTGTGTGTTAGAACTCGTGCTATTCCAGAAAGCACTAATCCAGAGTCAGCTAAAGAGTGACACTTGATTGCCCAATGGGAAATTATAAATGAAAAAAAAGAAAGAAAAGCAGAAAGGAAACCTTACCTTTAAGGCATGTGACTCTGGACAATGAATTTCCTCCTCGTCCCTTTCCTTTTCCTTATGGAAAGATAGACTAGTATCCAGTTGTAATTTGACAAAGAGTACATGTAATAATACCTTATATTCTTGTTATGAGCAATATAAAGTATCCTCCTTATTAATTTCAGCTTTGTTCTGGGTCTGACTGGGATGGCTAATTTTCTTCTAGTAAAGAAATCTTTTGGATTCGTGTCCAAAACAGTGGTGATAACACACAGGTGTTTCTACTGGTGCTAAACAGTGCTTGCACAGCATGTATGCTCTCTGTTTCTCGGTGGGCCCCCCACAGTGAGAAGACTGAGGATGGGGAGGAGAGTGGAAGGTGATACAGCCAGGACAGCTGACCTGAACTAGCCAAAGGAATATTCTGTACCCTATAATGTCATGCTCAGCAATAAAACTGGGGAAGGATTTTATTTTAAAGGTTGTCATTGCTCGTAGATTGACTGGGCAACAGTCTGCTGGTGGGAGGTGGTGAGTGATTGCCTTTGTGTCACTTGGAACTTCTACTTTTTTTCCCTTCATTTACTAAACTGTCTTTATATAGACCTATTAGGTTCTCTTGCTTTTGGTCTTCTGCTTCTGTTCCAGTTCTGCTGTGGTGGAATGAGAGACCAAGTAGGTAGAGGCTTAGCTGCTGGTCAGGGTCAACACACTTCAAGACTCTAATTGATGGATAACCCTTCTGCATCCTTATTGGGAAGTCAGCAAGAAAAATACTACTTCAGGGACTCATGACAGCAGCTGGGAATAGAAGAAAATGAACGAAAGACAAAACCATGCCAAACTAAAAGGATTACTGTAGTGTCAGCCAAGAAAATTTGCTCTTTACCATATGGAGTAAAAGTGATAGAAGTAAATGTGCAGAGACTTTCTGTTCATCTTCTGAAACATACATGTGTATGCACATAAAAATCCAGCTGCCCAGAAGGAGTTGGGCAGACTGGGGAGCATCTGAGAGTTTGGGAAAGAGATAACCAATGGAGCTGAGCCTTACGTTCTCTGGTACACACATGACAACTCAGCACGGCAATTACTGAGGTAGGTCCAGTATCTGTTTTGTGCCAGGATGAAGGCAGTGATACAAAAGAGGAGCGTAAGCAAATTAACGCACAGAGCTAGAAGAAGAGCCTTCCCCTCTGAGCTACCTTTACAGAAGAGGTATGAGGCTCTGAATATGGTGGCCGAAGGTCGTGATGAGATGAGGAAGAGGAATCCATGCAAGTCCTCTCACCAAGGTCAGATCGACCAAACCCTTGCATCAAGACCTACATTACAGCCAGCATTGAGAAGAAACAATGATGAGCTATGGCTGTCAGTGACTCCCTCCTGAGCAGAAGGCAGGAAGAGGCAGACCAGACCCTCTTTACAGGGAAGTTTACTGCCTCCCTGGCATCGAGATCGGGGAAGTCAGCACAAAACTGACAAGCTTAGGGCAGACTTTAGATTATCACCCACTCCTGCTCGTTCATTTGGGTGCTAATAACATTGCAACAAGAAGTCTAAGGTCAATCAAAAGAGATATCAGGGCTCTAATCAGAACTGTAAAAGATTCAGATCTGCTGGAAATACAATACAATAACTTCTTGACACAGCTGGTGATGGAGCAAACTGGGGACAGTACCCTCCTGGACCTGGTGCCTGTGGACAGAGAAGCACTTTTGGGGATGTAACAGCTGGGAGCCATCTTGGGCATAGCAATCTCAAAATGAGTTTTTAATTCTTTGAGAAGTAAGCTCAGCAGAACTGCCACCTTGGACTTCTGGAGGGCAGACTTTGACCTGTTCAGGAGACTGATTGACAGAATCCCTTGGGAAGCCATCCTGAAGGGCAAA
This sequence comes from Ceryle rudis, assembly GCA_033439905.1. Classification (NCBI taxonomy): domain Eukaryota; kingdom Metazoa; phylum Chordata; class Aves; order Coraciiformes; family Cerylidae; genus Ceryle; species Ceryle rudis. The sequence goes on from JAAGNO010017113.1 coordinate 39,605, forward strand.
GGAGTCCAGGAAGGCTGGTCACTCTTCAAGAAGGAAATCTTAAATGTGGAGGAGCAGGCCATCCCCATGTCCCAAAAGATGAGCCAGTAAGGAAGAGACCATCTGGGCTGAATGGAGAGCTCTGTCTGGAACTCAGGAACAGGAGACTTTATGGCCTTTCTACTCTCAACCAGACCAACACTTCTACTCAGTTTGGTGTCATCTGCACAACTTACTGAGGGTGGCCTTGATCCCCTCACCCAGATCACTGATAAAGATATTAAACAAAACTAGCCCAAATTTTGAGCCTTGGGGAACACCACCTGTGACCATCTCACAACTGGATCTAAGTCCATTCACCACAACTCTTTGGACCTGGCCATCCAGCCATCCATCCAACCCGGTCAACAGGACACCCATCCAAGCCCTTGGTAGCCAGTTACTCCAGGAAAATGTCACGGGACAGTGTCTAAAGCTTTCCTAAAGTCCAGGTAAACGACATCCACAGTCTTTCCCTCATCCACTAAGCGGGTCACCTTGTCACTGAAGGAGATCAGGTTAGTCAAGCAGCATCTGCCTTTTGTAAAGAGTTGCTGGCTGGCCCTGATCACCTAGTTGTCCTAGTATGTGCCGTGCAGTGGCACTCAAGTTGATCTGTTCCATAACCTTTCTTGGCAGCAAGGTCAGACTGAGAGGTCTATAGTTCCCCAGATCCTCCTCCTGGCTCTGTCTGTAGATGGGTATCACTTCTGCTAACCTCCAATCAACTGGGACCTCCCCAGTTAGCCAGGGCTGCTGATAAGTGATGGAAAGTGACTTGGTAAGCACTTCCACCAGCTCCCTCAGTACCCTTGGGTTGATACCATCCAGCCCCATAGACCAGTGTGTATCTAGGTGGTATAGTATGTCACACTAATAATTTCCTCTTGGATTATGGGGCCTCCATTCTGCTCTCTGTCTCTTTCTTCCAGCTGAGGGGGCTGGGTACCCAGGGAACAAACAACTAGTCCTACTACTAAAGACTGAGGCAAAGAAGGCATTCAGTACCTCAACCTTTTCCTCATCCTTGGTCATTATGTTTCCCCCATAGTCCAATAAAGGATGAAGCTTCCACGGTTTCTAACTCATTGACAACCTCTGTGATTTTTCCTGACGTGTGGATCTCCATCCCTACCCGCACTGAGATGGCTAAGGTGCTGCGTGCATTAGTACAAGGACATTTCAAATGTGCTCCAGTGGACTCAGCATATTGTGAATCAGATTGAAGGACCTCACTAGCACATTGTCCCTCAAACACTGGAGTACTTCCCCCAGGCTTATCTCTGGTGAGCTTGGTTTTATCCCTTTTCCCCTCCAAATCCGTTTAAAGCTCTTTCAGTGAGCCCTGACAAGCCCTGTGCAAAGATTCTTCCTCCCCTTTGAGAAAGGTGTATCCATCTCTTGCCAGCAGGCCTGGTGTCACTGACCCATGATCCAAAAACCCCAAATTCTGCCAGTGACACCAGGCTCAGAGAGTTATTAATCCCTCATCATTCCCTGCAACTGGAAGGACAGAGGAAACACTTTTGCTCCTGATTCCTTAGCCAGTTGTCCCAAGGCCTTGAAGTCTCTTTTGATTGCCCTTGGACTTCTTATAGCAACCTTATGGTTGCCTACATGAAAAATCAGTAACTGATAACAATCTGGGTAGGAAGTTTCCTCAAGGAGGCAGCAGGCTTCCTTAAGAAGTGGGTCCATTCAGCATATTGGACCTTCTGTTCCCCACAGAAGAAAGTCTCAGATGACAATGGCCCATCTTTTTTTTTTTTTTTCTTTTTTTTTTTTTCTTTTCTTTATGGAAGTGTTTTTGATTCAGGACTTAGGCCAATGTAACCTTGGCGACACCTCCAACTGAGATGGACCATCATCCTCATCATTTTATAGATCCATTTTCAGAGCCTCATACCTATTATAGAATGGTACTAGAGAAGGTGGGGTATCCATGGGGGAGAGGCACCTGTTGTATCAGGCAGGAACTTGTCACCATTCACCTCTAGTGAGTCACCAAGTTCTGCAGGTGGAGAGAGAACGATCCTTTGCATCATCTGTCCTTCCAGCATGGCAGGTCTGTTTGAGGGATGGTGGGGTGCTGGCTCACAGCTTTCAGTTAAGGTTCTGATTAGGTTTTAGGTTAGGGTTAGGGTTTTGTTTAGAGCTAGGGTCATAATGGGGTTAGGGTTAGGACTAGGATTTAGGGGTTAGGGTTAGGGCTAGGATTTAGAGGATAGGGTTAGGGCTAGGATTTAGAGGTTAGGGTTATGGTTTAGGGGTTAAGGTTAGGGTCAGTGGTTCAGTTTAGTGCTAGGATTACAGTTTGTGTCAGTGTTAGGGTTACAGCTTAGTCTTAGGGTTAGTTTTAGAGTTAGTGTCATTAGGGTTAGCATTATTGTTAGGGGTTAGGGGCTGGGTTTATGCTTTAGGGTTATGGGTTAAGGTTAGACATATGGTCATTAGGGTTATGGGTTAAGGTTAGAGACAAGGTCATTAGGGTTAGGGGTTTGGTATTAGGGTCTCAGTTAGGGTTAGGTTCATTATGGTCAATTTTATAGTTAGGGTTAGGGATTTGGTTAGGCTTAGTGTTAGGGGTAGTGTCAGTGGTTAGTGTTAGTGACAGTGTCTGTTAGGGGTAGGGTTTGGGATAGTGTTAGGTTCAGGGTCAATGGTTAGGGTTGGGTTTACAGTTAGGATTAGAGTTAGGGTTATGTTTTGGTTTAGAGTTAGGTTTAGGGGTTAGGGTTCTGGTTAGGGATAGAGTTAGATTCAGGTTAGATTTAGGCTTAGGCTTATTTGGTTAACATTTTGGTTAGGGGTTAGTTTTAAGGTTAGGCATTTGTCTTAGAGTTATGAGTAGTGTTAATGTTAGGGTTAGGATCATTAGGTTTAGGGTTATTGTTAGGGGTTAGTTTTACGTTTATTAGGCTTAGGGTTCGGGGTTAAAATTGCAGTTAGGGCCACAAGGGTTAGATTTAGGGTTATTGTCATTAGTGTTAGGGTTAGGGATATGTTTTGTTTTAAGGTTAGGGTTAAGGTTAGATTCGGGTTAGGGTTAGGCTTAGGGCATTAGGGTTAGTGTTAGGGTTAGGTTTAGTTGTTAGGGTTAAGGATCAGGTTAGTCCTTCGGCTTAGGGTTAGGCTTAGTTTTACAGTCATTAAATTTATCACAGAATCACAGAATGGGTTGGGTTGGAAGGGACCTTTCAAGGTCATCTAGTCCAACCCCCAGGTTTATTGTTAGGTTTAGGTTTATTGTTAGGGGTTAAAGTTAGGTTTATTAGGGTTAGGGTTAGTATTAATGGTTCGGGTTTAGGGCTAGGGTCAGCATTAGGGTTACTGCTAGGGTCAATGCAAGGTTAGGGTTAGAGTTAGGGTTAGGGTCAGGTTTAGGGCTTGGTGTTTACAGTTACAGTTCAGCTGAACTGTCTAAAATGACAGTATAAACAGGATGAAGATTGCTTGACTTCTGTTTGCATTTCTGAGTTTGTATGTTTTCTATTAATGATGTTTAAATTCTTTACAGTTTTGGGTTTTTTTTCGGTTAGATTGTTTTTCATAATTTTGTTCTATGAACCTACAGGTGACTTAAGGAAAATTCACAACAAAAAAATTGTAAAAGCAAACCAGATGGTATATCTGAACAAACTATAGGAGCAGAATGATGAGAGAAAAGGGACTGACAGTATTCACCCTGAGATCAATTTAGCATCCTTTCCCATTGTTCTAGGTACAGAGCTTTCCATCTACAATTACATCTCATACTTTCAACCATCCCTCATGGCCATTTAATTTAGCATTGTGCCATTTATTTTCCTCCAGTGCACTAAAAAACACAGTATAAGGTCTTCCATCTTCCCTGCATCTTCCCCTCCTTTTTAGTACCACATGTCAGAAGTTCACCCTGAACATCCCACAAGATTAATTCATCTGTGAACACCCAGATCAAACATCCTTTATAATCTCAATTTCCCAAGTGAGACTCTTTCAGCCAGCATCTCTCTTTAGATATCTGGAATCCCAAACCTGCAAGAGCATGATGAAGAGATCAGACCTCTCCCCTGCATTAAAGTCCCAAGAGGTATGGCTAGAATATCTGAAGTATGTGATGTGGCAGAGAGCAGCTCTGTAGACAGATGCTTTTAAACCTGCTGGCTTTTCTGAGTAACTCAATGTTGTAGTTTAGAGCCAGACAGCTTCACTACCCCCACCCTACCACCCAACCCCTCACAGGAAGGAGAAAAGTCAGAAAAAGTGTAAAAAACCCCATAGGTTGAGATAAGGAGTTTTTAATGCAACAGCACAACAAAATAAGTAACAGAAAGAGTATAAATAAATGACGAAAAAGATACACAAATAAACAAGGGCTAACGAACCGCTCCTATCCTATCCTATCCATACCCAGAACACTTCCATTACCACTCTACTAACCTAAAAAAATCCACATTTGCTTTCAAAAAGTAAGAGAAACATCCTCACAACATACTGACTCATATCTTTTGCCATTCTTCCTCCCTAGGAACCTAGGAAACAGCAGGCAAACCAGCAGAAACCCCAAACAGTTAAGGCACTGGAGAAGCATCTACAAAAAAGGGGAAGAAAAGGAAAATGTTGGGGGTTTTTTCACCTCATCCATGTGTATCTACTGCAATTCTAGCCACAAAATACCAAGTTCATCTTTGTTCTCCAGTTGAGATATGGCTAAGAAAAGCCTAACACATTAATCAGCCATGTGATCCATGATACCACTTCCCTATACTTGTAGGGCTTTGACTGCAGACATATACGCTTCAGCAGCAAATCTGTCGTTAAATTGTGTCAAGTTTCAAAAAGTTTCAGTACCAGGCAAAACCCAATAACTCCCATCTGTTTCAGAACCTCTGGTATAAATCACACTCCAGACTGGAAAGCATGAGCCAAAAGAGGAGATACTTATCATAACAGCATAGGAGCCTAAAGCAGTGCAACAGGCAAAAATCATCTCAATTAGCCATGTCAGAATGTTTACAGCCATTGGCATGTCTAATTTAATTGTCCTTTATCCTGTCTGAACAGTGTCACTTATCCAGATAAACACCCATATAAACAAATAGTTTAAATTGCTAGTGTCAAACTTAAGCATTAAATGAATTAGTTGCTGAGTTTGCTGGACTCTGACTGCTAATAAACAGGTCCTCTGGACAGAATTTGTAAATTAAATGTGCCTAACTGTCAGTTATAAGTTTGAGAACTGTTTATTCTTAAAGACTTGAGAAGAAAACCACAGTAACAAGTCAGAAACAGCATAAGAGAAAGCCTAGTGAGCTTTCTCCTTGAGATTACGGATGAAACATATGCTAAAAGTGGCCCACCTACTCATGTTAGTGGTTTTCTGCTGGAAGGACTTCAACTGCTGGCACAAACATTTTCCCCTAGGATATCCCACCTTAGGTTTTCAATAATTCTGAGCTGTGGTTTAAACCTCCTCTCACCTGATACTACTCTGTGTCATGATATGACATGGACAAAAGTAACTGTAACAAAGGAAATGACAGGATGGAAAAGCAGACAGATCTGCTATCCTTCCAGCCCACACAGACCCAGTTTGTTACCTTGCATACTCCAGCTAGTTTAAACTTGTATTGCTACACCTCTGACAAATATTCCCTCCACAACAGCACTGCTTCCATTGCTTACTTGTTAAAACAAGTATGTTTAAGTATTGCAGAGGCTAGCAGCAGGGCACAGGAAAAACTGATGCACAAGGCTGTTCTCTCCCTCACTTGTCCACTGAGAAGCAGAGATGTGTATCATTCGCATGTTCATGTTTCAGCAGGGCATGTGACCACCTGACAATCGTAGCCAAACACTTCATTCAACTTGGAAATAAACCAGCATGAGATCTAGGAATAGGCCATTCAGGAATTTGCTTTCCCAGTGGACAAGCATACACAGCGCTGCAGCTCATGGACCATCCCTGAAGGCCCATGCCTTTCAGGAAAGGAGTAACTGCTCATTCTGAGGGAGGTATCCTTTCTTGTTGACTCACTGGAGGACCCTGAGACACAAGTGAGCTGTGTTGCTCCATTTCTTCTGTTTGAAATTATTTCTAAGACACTTCAGCCAAAACAGCTTTGCCAATTAGTAATCCTTGTCTGGCAAAAGGAAATAACAGCATGCTGTACAGTCAGGTATGACATCTTAACACCTCTTTCCTGTCATCTGCATGAAGGTGAATCCCATTACAACAAAAGCAGACTCCAGAGAACAAATACCACATTGAAGCTGTGCATCAACAAAGTGGATGAACAGTTCAGTTCGATACATCTGAATCTATAGGAAAAAACATTTTGTGCTGTTCTGCTAAACACTCATAAATTAAAGCTCATTCTTCATCCTTTGCTCTATGTTTTGAGTAAAGAGCACTCAGACGTAATCAGGATGATATTTAGATTACTTTGATCTACCTTTACATTTTTCCAGTGCTTAAGATGGCAGTATTATCTCTTACATCCAGATAAATAATACCAAAAGATTTAAAGATGATTAATGTTTTTACAATAAATACGAAATGAAGTGAAAGTAAATCTGCCACTTGTTGTAAAGTCTTGCTAGATCATCACTCACTAATATTTTGATCATACATATAAACCATCACTTTCTGCAACACTGGTGTAAATGGAGTGATAAAATCCAAGGGACAAGTAAGGACCAAAAAAGCAGACATGCCAAACAGAACCACCAAGCTCTGCCTTCCTCTTTTTTCAAGCTCTACGTTCAAAAAAGTCCATTCCTTAACTTGTTTTCTTTATGTGTCAAATTAACCAGCCCAAATGAGCACTGGTTGGCAAAACTTGAACACCGTTATGCCTACACATTCTTTACTGAGACCTTTTACTCAGCCTTTGTGCTTAAACACTCACTGATCTACCAGCTGGACAAGGATTTATGGGTAAACTTCTTTATGGTATGCATGACTTACAGGATATATGCTATTACACTAATTCCACAGAGGACTTTTGCTGCTTACAGCCTGGGGCTGACTCCACACAAGAATCACGATGCAAAAGGTCATTAGTCAGCTTCTTGACTTGTCAAAAATGACAGCTTTTCCTCCCACCCTTCTCTGTCCAAGGAAGGAAAAATCCAGATACAAACACATCCAGATCCCATGAGATATTGGAGAGAGTTGGACATTTATGACCCCTAAGTTGCTGGGTCATTCAAGACAGAATCAGACACATCACTAGAGTAAAGCTCCTGAAAAGCTGGCCAGATTTCCTTTTTTTTTTTTTCTTGGGGAGGATGAGACATAGAGAGAAGCATGCCAAAATCTAAAGTGTGAGAGATGTGGCTTTTGAGTGAAAGGAATAAACTGAGATACAATGGATATACAATGGATAAAACACCTTTCACTTAATTCAGGAGTCTTTTGAGGGTGGAGAAGTACACACACAGAGGCAAAGACTCAAAGGTAAAACCAAGACAGACAAGTGGCTAAAGGAGAGAGAGGCAAGAAAGCTAAAACATCTAAGAGAACCTTACCTTATCAGACTTGGTTCTAATTTTTAGAAATGAGAAAAGGAGATGAGACTCTGATACTTAAGGTGGGATTTTTCCAGAAGCAACAAGGATCCCGCAGGACTCATTGACCCATCACCCTCCGTTCTGAGATTTCCTTTAACAGAGGAATCTAAAGTTTATGGAAAGATGTTGCTTTTTACATTCTGTTGGGCTAAACTACTGTTCTCCCAGTTTGTTCCAAGAAGGACAACTTCAAATATTACAGCCACCAAGAACAGGATTAAGAACAACAATAGCAGAAGAAAATATCCTTTCTGGAACAGACCAGACAAAAGTCTTCTTTACATTATTCAAGGACTTTGTTAAGATGCCAAGCAGTCAAGCAAAAGGAGTTAAAAAAAGAAATTATTTAAATAATATGGGAATATTTGGCAAAATTCAGCCTACTCAACAGTCAAAACCAGTAAGAGATGGGACAGATTTACAAACCACCAACCTCTTTAGACACCCATCAGTGAAAAAGTAACTTTAGGAGATCACATACTAGAAGCAGGTAGATCACAAGGAACAGGCTCTATAATCCTGGCCTCCCATTCGTAATCTTCTAGAGCCCCCTGCAATCTGGAGCATATCTGTTAGACATCTCTGCCTTGGTCCCAAACAGCAGCTTGACCAGACTGCACAAGGGGGAACCCAAGACACTTGCTTTTTCTCTGTTCATGAGTGAGGGAAATGGAGAAGTGAAGGACACAAGGAGCTAAGTGTAGCCCTATCAGCTAAAAAGACAAGCCCAGTCCTTACCCTAAGTTTACGACATAGGGTGTTGCCTGTTGTTTAGTGAAAGAGTGTAAGAAAGAGGTCAGAACAAAATAGATGGGGACAATGCACCAGCAAAAAGACCAATTTCATGTAAGCAGAAGCTTTTTGAGGAAAGCTCACATCTGAGACCAGTGTGTAATAACAGCCAGTATCCAGAGTTCCTGTTGCACTTCATTCATTCTCTTCCTCTACTTTTTTCCTCTTTCCTACTTCTACCCATTGTCTTCTGTCCATACTACCTTGGCTGGCCATATCACATATGCATCTTTTGCAGCACAGGTACCTAAAGGCATGCCCCAAACAATATTTGCTGGAACTCAGACTAGAGGGTGACTGAGAAAACCTCATGTCAAGCTCTCCACAAGCAGTGACTGCAAGAAAAAAAAAAAAAAAAAAAAAAGAAACTACAGAAACAGAAACACACCTGGAAATTTTGCTACGTTTAGCTGTCTTTTTCCATGCCTTTTCTTATTTTGTCATCGGGGACTTAATGATAGATGCTGGAACTGTTCCAGACCTTCTCAATCATTTCTTCCCTTCCTCTCAAAACTGAAGTTAGAAGGCTTTAAAAATGATCTAAATATTTCCCTTCTATTAAAAGTCCTTATGTCTAAAGAAAAAAAAAAAGAAGGAACATTATGGAAAACACAAATCTTACTTACCATTTGGTATTCCTCGAGTTTTAATACCTTATATTTTTATTTATTTTTTTACCTCCAATACAGTATTAGAAAAGGTTTTAATAGGAGCTGTCAGCTGCCAGCAAAAACCAGTTAGCTTGTCTTGCTTTGTGCCCTTGCACACATTATAACATGTATTTGTAATTCTTTATACCTGTCCTTCGACACAGGGACCAGATTTCTGAAAGGGCAACACTCCCATGTGGCAAGATAAAAGGAGCAGCCAAACAGCAGCATCAGATGCTTCCATCATTCTTAATCATTGAATCAGACAATCATAGAATGTTCGGGGTTGGAAGGGAGCTCTGGAGATTATCGAGTCCAACCCCCCTGCCAGAGCAGGCTCACCCAGGGCAGCCCACACAGCAACAGAGCCAGCGGGGGTTGGAAAGTCTCCAGAGCAGGAGACTCCACAACCTCCCTGGGCAGCCTCTTCCAGGCTCTGTCACCCTCATAGGGAAGAAGTTTCTCCTCCTGTTGAGGTGGAACTTCCTGGGTTCCAGTTTGTAACCATTGCCCCTCATCCTATCCCAGGGCACCACTGACAAGAGCCTGGCCCCTTCCACTTGACCCCCACCCTGCAGAAATTTGGAAACATTCATCAGCTCCCCTCTCAGGCTTCTCTTCTCCAGGTTAAACAGCCCCCGGGCTCTCAGCCTTTCCTCACCAGAGAGATGTTCCAGTCCCTTCAGCATCCTCAGAGCCTCCGTTGGACTCTCTCCAGTATTTCCCTGTCCCTCTTGAACTGGGGAGCCCAGAACTGGACACAATACTCCAGATGTGGTCTCCCTAGCACAGAGTAGAGGGGGAGAAGAACCTCCCTTGACCTGATGGACACACTCTTCTTTATGCACCTCAGGAGACCATCAATGTTACAGGTTCCATTATATAAATCAAAGACATCACTTTGCCTCAGCATTGTTGTCAGAAAGAAAATTTAAGTGAGGAACTAGTTATGAACAATACTATTTAGAGACTGGTGACATATTGAAAATACAGCTTTATTATGTTTTTCATGTTTCTTATAAAAATGTGCAGGCATGTCCATGTGGCTAATCACACTGTAGCTTTAGGGTACGTTTTTCCCAAGCTCTTAACTATTTTAACAGCCTAAGTCTCAGAGGCCTTCAATTAACTACCTGGTATGCACAGGCTGTGGAAGCAGCGACTGGGATCCTAGGAAAAGCGGAGAGACTGGTTGTGTCAGGATGGGGTCAGGAAGGCACACTGAGGACAGGGATTTGAGATAGTCAGCATGCCTTCATGAAGGGCAAGTCCTGCCTAACAATTTTGTGGCCCTCTATGGTGGGGTGTCTACCTCAGCGCACAAGGGAAGAGCTATGGATGTTGTCTATCAGGACTTCTGTAAAGCCTCTGACTCAGTCCCCCACAACATCCTTCCTTCTAAATTGGAGAGATATGGATTTGATGGGGGGGCTGTTCAGTGGATAAGGAATTGGCTGGATGGTCACATGCAGAGTGTAGTGGTCAACAGCTTGATGTCTATATGGAGATTAGTGACAAGTCGTGTCCCTCGGGAGCTCGTACTTGGACCAGTGCTGTTTAGTAGCTTCATCAATGACATAGTGGGATCAAGGGAACCCTCAGCAAGTTTAGAGTTGACACCAAGCTGAGTGGTGTGGGTGGCATGCCAGAGGTACAGGATGTCATTCAGAGGGACCTGGACAAGCTTGAGACATGGGCCTGTGTGACCTTCATAAGATTCAACAAGGCCAAGTGCAAGGTCCTGCACCTGGGTCAGGGTAACAGTATAAATACAGGCTGGGGAATAAAGAGGTTGAGAGCAGCTCTGTGAAGAAGGACTTGAGGGTACTAGCAGATGTAAAGCTGGACATGAGTTGCAATGTGTGCTTGCAGCCCAGAAGGCCAATCTCATCCTGGGCTGCATCAAAAGCAGCATGGCCAGCAGGTCGAGGGAGGTGATTCTGTTGCTCTCCACACTGGTGAGATCTCACCTGGAGTACTGTGTCCAGCGCTGGAGCCCTCAGCACAAGAAAGATATAGACATGTTGAAGCAGATCCAGAAAAGGGCCACAAAGTTGATCAGTGGGCTGGAGCACCTCTCCTATGAGGACAGGCTTAGAGAGTTGGGGTTGTTAAGCCTGGAGAAGATCAGGCACTGGGGAGACATTATTGCAGCCTTCCAGTACTTAAAGGGGGCATATAAGTAAGATGGGGACAGGCTTTGTAGAAGGGCCTGTTGCAACAGGACAAGGGGTGATGGTTTTAAACTAAAAGAGGGTAGATTTAGTTTAGATATAAGGAAGAATTTTTTTACATTGTGGGTGGTGAAACACTGGAACAGGTTGTGCAGAGAGGTGGTCGATGTCCCATCTCTAGAAACATTCCAGGTGATGTTGGATAGGGCTTTGAGCAATCTGCTCTAGTTAATGATGTCCCTTCTCCATGCAGGGCTGTTGGACTAGATGATCTCTGAAGGTCCTTTCCAAACCAAAACATTTTATGATTCTATGTTTCTATAATCCTACACAGTGCCCTACCACGAGGTGTTGTGCACTTGGTTATGAATCTTTGCTACCAAACAATGCCAGGCAGAGGATTAGAGCAACACTGGCACCTTCTGTGCTCCCAGCAGTCACATGGGTACATGATATGAGGCTCTTTAACATTACTGGAGTAATCTTGTACATCAGCTGGGGATGGACAGCAAGAAGCATCAGTCTGGTTCCAGACACCTCATTAAACCTGACACAACACAGTCCCAGAAACCAAACTGCCAGATTTCCCAGTGCTGCATCAGTGCTCTTGCACTGCAGCTCAGGACACTTTCTGATTTCGGAGTGTTAAAGAAGAAATCCACGTCCCAAAGCAAAAAACTCTTTCAAGTGTGCTTAGATGAACTCTAAATAGGCACACATCTATAGACAGGCCCACAAACCACAGGCATAGATAAGTGTCGCGGAGGCACCCACAAAACAAACAGCAACAGCTATCCAAAACCAGGAGTTCATTGCAACCAAAGTGGCCCAGCACTTCTTCTGACACAATACAAGTTCAGATGTCTGTTGGAAATATAGCTGCTACACAACTAATTTCTAATTTTAAGGAAAGATGAGCCAAAATGGGCACAAACTCTTTCATAAAGGGGAAACCTCCCACACAGGAGTACCCAGAAGGGAGGGTGAGGCTCAGTCAATCCACAGAGACTCACTCAATGCATGGATTTATCCTTGGACAGCATGTCCAAGGGGAGGGTCTGACTGCCAGGGTGTCTGCTCTGCAAAGAAGCAACTCAACTGACTCTCTGGTGGGGCTCCATTTATACCCTAGTTGAGGGTGCTCTGTGGTCATTCTGACTGGTTGAGAGGACAAGGCCAGACAAAACAGGCTAAGGGTCTAGACCCTTAGGTGACAGTAAATCACCATGAGGTGCAGCTTAATGGCCGAGATACCAAACTGCTCTGGCACACCCTGGTTTTGCCCTGTTTTTCTCTGGTGTGGAGGCTGCACCTGCCATCCTAAGTTTTGTGGAATTTGATCAAGGGGGAAAAGAAAATCAGTATAAATAAATAAATCTCAGAGTTAATAGAGGGAAACAGAAATTACAAGAAACCCAGGTAGTTAATGCAATGTCTGCCATCACAGTCCCACTCTGGTAGTTAGCACTCAATACTGTGCTCAGCACCCAGCTCTGCATTACAATGAGTGCTTAACATGTATCAGCTCTTAACCAGCAGGCACAGACCAGGTCCTGCCATGGTCCTCTGTTAGCACAGAGCAAAGCAGAAGCACCAACAATACCAAGAAATTCACTGGCAGCAAGCATATCTGTATACATCACTGCTTCGACTGCAAGCACCCAGTCTCCTGATATCCTCAGGTATTTGACCAGCAAGCCCATTTAAGTGAGTAAAAGAAATCAGTATCCAGCTTTCTCGGACCATATTCAGGGTTTCAGATTTTCCTCTTAAAGTGTGTCTGAGAGAGAATTCCGCCATCATGCTGAATGGCGTGTTCAGGCGTTTTAACCAGAATGATTTGCTAACCCTTCAGCACAGGTATGTTCTGCATTTTACACAGCTGCCAGTGAGAAGGTAAAGATTCCAGAGCCTGTGAGTAATAAGTTTCAAGCAGTGATGTAAAATGTTAACTCCTTCTGTAAACAAAAAGCATTAAAAAAAGATAAAATCCTTACCACTGGCAAAGCGTAAATAATGAAACCAGTTGGTCTTTTCATCTACTTATTAAAATTAACTTTGATGATAAATAATTGACATAATACATTATTCAGACCTTTACATACAGAATTAAGTAGGATGTAAAGTGAAGGCTACTTACTTAAAAGAAACCAATATATATGAAAATGTGCTGTCATTCTAGAATAGCAACAATGCCACAAATGTACTGAACTTTATAGAGCCCTGTTCTTGGCAGGAAGCCAGCTTTCCTGCTCTTTCATGTGCTGTTTGTTAAAGACTTGGCTAGGAAAAGAAAATCCAACACATTGAAACACACTGGTTTAACTCCAGAAAATGGCTCACTTGTCTAAATCCTTTCGAGAGTCACAGGCCACGCAGCTACTACTCTCATTTTATTATGTTTTTGTTAGAACAGAGAAGACTCATAGCATCAAAGAGGGAGGATTTTGACAGTCCATGGGATGAAGGACTGGACCAGACTCTCAAATCATCTAGAACCCATGAATGGGAGGCATCAAAACTCAGGGCTCTTGAAAGGCTGACCAAATTCAATCCTAATATTTCCTGAGTTTCCAACTCTTCATCTGTCATACTAGGAGGATGCCACAGAATCTCCCATCTGACTTTCTCTACTCCTGATACTTGTGCAAGAGTTTGGGCCCAAGTACTTCAGTTCACTATTTCTGTGTTGATGGTAAAATATGATCCCTCTGGCCCAGGTTTTCTGGACTGGAGGACCATCCCCATCAAATGAGCCAGGTCATAAGGCAAATAAATAACAACAATAATGTGGGATTATGGAATACCATACAAGCTCAAGCCCTAAATTACACAATTTAACAGATAGAGGTTTAGTCTCTTGTACGTCAAGGCAGGCTCCTCATTTACAGAAATCACCCTCAGGACTATCTTCTGTACTTGTGCACTATCCCAGTAACATTGGGATGAATGGTCGTTCAACCACTTGGCTGAATGACAAGAAACTGTGGCTTCATAGCTGTGTGGGATAGCGTGCCCTGTATTCCATCCTCAGCACTCGGCACAGAACAAGCAACTCTCACTGGAAAGACACCTCCTTGAGCCTGCACCTTAAACATGTAAGTTAGCAGCATATAGTTGGGCAGGGTAGTATCTATCTTCTTTATTTATCTCAAGGAAAACCACAGTAAAGAGTAATTAGCAGGCTAAACAAGAGACCTAATGAATGTGATGTCTTGAAAAGGATAAATCTGATCTGGCCAAGCCCAGTAAACTGCATCCCACAATGGCACTGTAAGAAGAGAAGTCCAAAACCTTAGAAGTCCCAAACGGATGGAGATCTGCCGAGAAAACAAAAACCCAACAACTCTCCAGGGAGAAATATTAAACATTAACACCAGAAAATAATATCTTCCAAAACTGAATACAGAACAAATAGTTTGCTAGCATGTATTTTGACAGAGGGAACAGGCAACACACCTGCAATCAATGCCTTTGGGGTGTGAAGTTAGCTTTAAACTGATAGATAAATACTGTAAGAGCTCACTGCCTGTGCTGAAGCACTGTTGGACTGCCATCACCACCTGAGACTGAACCAGAATGAGGCACTACTATCAAGCATCTTCAGCAACGGCCATATGCACCAGCCTGTGCTAGAACAGAGCAGAGAACTAGGGCGAAAAGTGCTGCATATGAAGCACCAGGTTGCTACACTCCCATGCAACACCTCCATCCAGCTGGATAAACAATTCTTCATCAACAAGTAACAGCTGTTAATATGCCATATGTAAATAAGGCTTTACAAAAGCAGCTTCTGCAAAAGTGGTTGGGTTACATAGCACCATCAGAAGAGGCCATAAGTTTCACACAGAACCAGCAGCACACCATCTCCAGCCTTTCTCCATGCTTCGCAGCATCTGAACCAGTCTCCCTTGGGTCCTGCTCAGGCTGCAGGGACTTTTCTTCCTTATAGTCATCCCTGCTATATGGATATATATTTAGATAAATGCTGAACCACCTACTTACACAGGCTTCTGCTCCCAGGTTGGTAGCTCACCGTTTGCAGTTTGCTCTGTATAGCACAGAAGTCTGTTTGCCTTTTGGTGGATGTTGTTTTCCAGACGGTGACTTGGCTTTCCTGAAAGTATGGGTACCGCTACTTAGTGCTGTACAGCAGGGATGAGCCAATTGAAGGAGTCCTAGGTAGGCTGCAAGGAGCAGATGCACAGCCAGGTCCTTGGACAAGAGGGAAAAAAATCCTAGAGGCTCTGAGTGCACTCAGTGGAATTTGTTCTGCCCAGGAAGCTGCTGTGCTGGACTTGAACAGTGAAGGAAAGACCTCTTTCCACAAGGAACAGTGGACACGTTTGTTTATTTTACAATGTACATCTGAATTTTCCCTATTTCTTGTTCCAATAAGACAGCTATAGGAATGTAAAGTCCTTTCTGTGCACTCTTTATGGAATGGATGCATGCAGTGCAGCCAATTTTGTGTCCCAGAATGCATATGTTATGTGTTTATTTTCCATGTCCTGGGTCATGCACTTCTTTGTTTTACCTCCTTAAATTTCCAAATTCCTCTATCTCACTTAGCCATTCTTCTCCTCTGAAAGGAAGACTAAAGACCTGTTTTCTCCACCTCTAAGCAGCTCCCTTGGTACATTGTCTGTTAGTAGGAATGAAATCGGTATGGCGAACACCTGTCTGTCGTCCCTCAGGAGGAGGCCCAAGTTGACCAGAGAAGTTGTGGATGCCCTTTATCAAGGGCCCTGTTATCAGGTTGTAAGTCTGTCTTTGTACAGAGGCATTCAAACAAAGCACAGGAATTTTATGCTAACAAAAGCTTGACAAATAGATGAAGCAAGACAATGTGCAGGCTCTGGCTGAACAGAGAGCCTGCACCTGCTCCTTGTCAAGAGGAAGATTTCTTAGACAGCATGGAGGGTACCTGAAAAGAGGTGATGAGAAATTTCAGAGGAAGAGACAAGCACTGTCACAATTCTATCTGTGCAGATACGAGACTCATTGGCTGAAGGCTGTCACTGTACAACTGGCAGTTCTCTGATGTAACACCCTTGCCTAGCCCAGCTGCAGAGCAGGTGTCTGTAGGGAATATGCGAGGCTTTCAGCAAGAAGAAATGCTAAACAGCACGCGGTGGCAGTCACACAGAAAGGACAGACTACAACTTTCCCTTGGCCTTCTGTGTCTCCTGGCTACGTCATTTGTCTTCCTTTCCTTAGCAAAATAAGAAACTGTATATAATTCCTTACTTTCCTTTCATGCCCCTTCATTTCATCTCTTTGTCCTCAGGCTACAGCTATGGCTCAGAATCCTAAAGAGGGACAGGAAGACTCTTCCCTGGGTAGGCGGATTTAAGTAATTAGCTTGGTTGCTACACCACTACCTTTTATTTGCTGGGCACTGAGTATATCATGTTATCTGCAGGTATTGCCCAGTTACTGGGAGCTATTGAGTATTAAGTTAATGATCTAGCTTGAAGCATTTCTTCCTTGTGTCACTTTGAAATTAAATTATCTGTCCAAATAGGTGAGGTGGAGGAAGTTAAAATAAGCAGTGTCTATTTTTCAGAGAAATTCTTGGTGTTTCTCAGGACTGAGAAAGGCCAAGGAATATTGTAACCAGACTACTGGTTACAATAATTTTAATTGTACTAATCTACTATAAATCATTTAAAGATTAATCCTGAAATGCCACATGCATTTCTTCTTGCTCTCTTTTAAAAGATTGGTTTTCATAGAATCATAGAATGATTTGGGTTGGAAGGGATCTTAAAGATCATCCAGTTCCAATCCCCCTGCAATGGACAGGGACACCTCCCACTACACCAGGTTGCTTAAAGTCCCATCCAGCCTGGTCTTGAACACTTCCAGGGAGGGGGCATCTACAACTTCCCTGGGCAACCTGCTCCACTGTCTCACCACCCTCAGAGTGAAGAACTTCTTCCTAATTTCTAATCTAAATCTCCCCTCATCTAGTTTAAAACCATTACCCCTCAACCTATCACTACATAGCTACTAACTACAGACATTAGTAAACACATAGCTGAGTTCTCACACCAAAAAATCCCTAGTGGTAACTTAAAAAGAAGACTGCACCAGAACTGTTATAAAGTAACTTAACAGCAAAGCCTCAGTCTAATGTTAAGGGAGAGAGACCCATCTGAAGCTATTAAAATCTGTATCTGGTAAGATCAACACAGACTATCTTCAGCTTCACACAACCCTTTTAGTAACGTGTCAAAAATGAACATCTCAAACCACAATGTACCTTCTCTTTTGTTCAGTTGCTATGTTAAGTCCAGTTTTGTACTTAAAAAATCCAGTTCACATAGCTAATGTCATGGTAACATATGCTACAGTTTCCCAGCGGGCCTGAGGCTGAGCTTTGTCCCAAAAGGATTCTAAGCACACAGCACTTGAGCGATTTAGAAGGCATTTCTTTATAAAGAGGGCAGTCAAACACTGGAACAGGCTTCCTAGAGGGGTTGTCAATGTCTATTGCTTGTCAGTGTTTGACACTGGGGCAATGCTCTGAATTACATGCTTTAACTTTTGGTCAACCTTGAAGTGGCCATACAGTTGGACCAGAGGATTGTTTTAGGTCTCTTCTGACTGAACTATATTCTTCTATTCTTATTCTTATTCTATTCTATTCTTATTCCATTCCATTCTATTCTATTCCATTCTAGTCTAGTCTAGTCTGTTCCATTCCATTCCATTCCATTCCATTCCATTCCATTCCATTCCATTCCATTCCATCTGAAGACTTACAGGAAGATAGAAGCCATGGGAACAAATAATTTTTTTAGCGTAGTACTTGAAGCCCAGTGTCCATTTCATTCTAAATAGCGTATTTCTAAACTTTTCATATTTCTTTTACATGGATTTCTTTTTAAGTGTCTTTTTCATTGCAAAACTTAACAGTTATTTCTGCATTCACTTCATCAGGGAGGAAAACTTTCCTCTAATGATCAGTGCTAGCACCTGACAAGATAGCAATTTTAACAAAACCAAGATCTCTTTCTCAGCAATAGCTTCATAACATTCACCAGTTCAGGAAAAAAGACTGCCTTGTTTTGTGTACTTTTGAGAATCCATCTCATGGTTTGGCAAGCTCAAATGCATTTCCAGCAACGTGGCTTTAAGACAGTCACAAACAAAATGCAAAACACAATTTGTGGACAGCGAGAAGAAAGGCTAAAAGTATTTGAATATATTGGTATTGACAGAAGAACTCAGCCATCTTTGTTCTGAAGATAGAAGAACATTTTGTCTATTTTTTCCTCAGTTATTTTCTAAAGCTGTTAAGCCCTCATTCCACATGGCTGTCTTGGCATACAGGTATCTGGTTGAAACAAAGCATTAGCATTCCTCTGCCTCAGTTACGCTGCCAGGCCCTCATATCACAGAAATAACCGGACAGGATAGAAATACACTTATTCGCAATATAATAGTTACTTGGTTTTTGCTTTGTTCACCAAGTGGCAAACCTAGTGCTGCCTGAAAGGATCTCAGCAGTGTGCCAAGGCTGGGCTCTTCAAAACAGCCTCCCTGGGCCAAGTCTTGTATGGCCTCATGTACACTCTGACACCTGCCTCCCACCTACTAGTTGCAATTATTTTGTGTTAATTGCTGCTAGTGCTTACTGCCCGTGAGTGTCTTGGATGCGGACACAAAGCAGCTCTGTTTCACTAACCCACTTTCCTGTCTCTTCTCTAGAAGGCTCTGTCTGTTCTCTGGGGAAAAAAAGTCCCCCTTCTAGGCTGTTGGTAACTGCAGAAGACAACCCATCCTGGGTAAAAGGCCCATTTTGTCATGAACCGGTTGCTTCGCTCTATGACTCGTGCAGCAGAGGAAGATTTGTCCTCCTTCTAAATCCCATGGCCACCATCTCTGGTTACCTCCCTTTGCACTATGGCTGCAATCACTGAAGTTGCCCAAAGAAGCTGACAGTCCAGTTCTCATTAGTCTCAACAGGAACTGATAATCTTGTGGTGTTGGACTAGGTGACCTTTAGAGGTCCCTTCTGGCCCAAACCAGATGATTCTATGATCTAAACCTGATGGACAGTTTTGAAATGACCAGCTTATTAATTCACACTGTAGTGAATGCCACACCCTTATTTCCTAGATTTTGCCAAGCTGTCCAGATTTATAGACCTGACTGACCCTAACTATAACCAAGAGATAAGGTTAAAGCTTTTGTGGAAAATACTAAGTAACAATAAAATAAAAACTATCTCATTGGATTTTAAAGCAGCCCAAAAGGCCTTCATTGTTCAGCATTGGTGCACTGAGTAGGTGTCAAGGGTTAGGGCTGGGCCAGCCACCAGAAGAATGACAGATACTCTCTATTAATGTCTCTCCCTTCCTAGAGGGGAAGAGAAAGGACATAAGGGAGAGACACTTATGGATTGGAAAACTGAAACAGCTTTAATGAAAATAATATCAATAAAATTAAATATATACAAATATATGCAAAATCAGTATCAAACCCAGCGTCCACTGATGGCAATTATGTCACCATCACCACTGCTACTGTGAGCAGGCACTGAGGAAGTCCCAGACTGGACTCACTGGCAGACAGAAATCAAATTCAGGAGCTGGATTCAGGAAACACAGGTTGGGATTGAAGGCAGAGAGGACAGAGTCCTCCTCAGATGCCAGCTGTTGAAGAAGAGTACTTGGCCCTCATGTTCTCTCAGCATTATACTGAATATGATATATATGGGATGGAATCCCTCGCTGTTCAGTTTAGGGTCACCTGTCCTGTCCACTCCTCCCCATGGGTGTGACCTCTTACTGCATCCCAACATGGTACATAAGATGTAGCAATGACCTTGGACTCCACAGGGCCAAGTGTAAGCAAGAGTCTGCATCTTGGTAGTAACTATAAATGTCAGGTGTTGTGACTTCTAGAAGCAGACACTGTTTGCAAAAATCTGCCATTAACTTCAGCCAGTGCAGTGAGTTAGAAGAACTGAGCTGAAAAGTAAAATCACTGAACAGAACCAGCTCTGTTCTCACCCAAACCAGGAGGGCAGGTTATATCCAGAAGTTTTAAGACAGATTGTTGAGGCTGACCAACTATACCACAGCTCTGGTCAGATAGACTTGCTTGTCTGTTTGGCCATAGGAGGCCAAGAGGTATACTTCACAAGGGCTTTCACCTCCTTCAGCATGACTTAGTAGGCATTTAACAACAGCTAAAGTATAGTTGAATGAGAGTTCTGCTTTAACTGGAAAGTTGTTCATTCTTTTCAGGACTGCACAATTCAAAGCGTATCAGAAACTAGTGGAGCTATCCAGAATCGGAAATAGCAATTAATCACACTTTTTAATTAGAAGGAATATTACTATTTGTTAAATAAATCCTGTCTCCATTATGAGCTTAGTGTTTCCAGCTCAGTCAAGCTGAATGAAGTTTTCCCTTCAGTCTCAGCAGCCATCTTCCTCTGCTTTCCAACTAAAAGATAACTAGCATTGCCATAACCATCCTATCCTCCCCACGGCCCTTTGCCCCTGTTAAGGGACAAAAAGGTAGATACTAGCCAGTTCAGAAACTAGTTTGAACTCACCCTTGGAGGGATCTATTTAACTTTTGAGCCAGTGATGCAATACATCCACATATATTAATCCCTGTCTTCTACGGCTGGTAAATCTTTGTACAAGCAGACGATACTACATAGGTAAAGAAAGCATACGCTAACCACCTCTGAATATATTTTAAATGCAATTTTTTTTGCCCTACATTCAGTCCTGCTGGTAGGTCATTTGTAAATCAGGTTTTGATGATAGTTTTGTAGCTATAGAAAGCCACTGACCCTAGGTAATGAATATTCTCTATATAAATCACAAATACATCTTAATATAAATATGTGTTCTGGTGTCTAACTGTACCTCAGCTGATTCTGAAATGCTGTTGTGGTACCTCCTGGCAGCTACAGTTCAGCCACCTGTTTCATTAGGTGACCTGAGCTCCTCATCTGAACTACATTTCCGTAAGGTCCCACTTCTCAGGTGATTGCTGGGATACATCAAGGAGTTCTGACCTATAGATAAGGGGATTAAGAGGTATTTTAACAGTAGGAGGAAGCAATAACATACCATGAATCACAAATTCAGTTATATTAATATTGGAAGCTTCATAATTAAAGGAATCCAAGGTGTTACGCATCTTCCTCCAAAAAGGGAACTACTTCTGACTGTGCTAGATAAAAATTCAAGATTAATGAGAGAAGAGGGTAGGAAGCTAAAAGCATTCCAGCACAGCACTCAGGCTTGGTCCTGCAGTGTGTGGAGCAGTACTGAGATTACAAATCATGACTGGCGTCACCAGAAAATGGTCTCTGCATTACTCTTTTTTTTTGTTCAAGGATAGTCTCTAGGAATCAGGGGAGAGAGTTCC
>JAAGNO010017114.1:0-32679 GCA_033439905.1 Ceryle rudis
GCTCAGTGTTGAAAACTAAATTAATAGCTCAGAAAACGGGGAAGCATTAACTTCTTTAAACCAAGAGAATTTTTGAACTGAAGCTGGTGATAACTTACAAAAGCTTTCACTTATTTTTTATCTGCATCTTCCTAATGGAAAAAGTTTCAAAGAATGAATGCCTTTCTCACAGTATATATTTTAATAGACAAGTATATAAATAGTTATGACAAAGAGCACAAACTGAATTTAATCATGATCCAAAATCCAATCTTCTGTAATATGTACAATATTTCCTCTCCTATGACTGTTCACCTCTGTCATTAAATGTAACTCCAAGGGCTTCACAAATACATTGTGAAAATTTAAGTGCAATACCGATGAACCACTTATACCGGTAATGCTTCATCTTCAGAATATTTCAGGTTAATTGCATTATACCTTGCATATATATTAATATTATCTGTCCTTAATCATACCATACTTTTTCAGGTAACATGTTACCACATCTTTTAAAATAGTTTTCCGTGCTTTCTCATAACGGTATTAATCTTATTGGTTTACATTTTCCCTATAATGTGTGCCTTATCCCTTACTTTAAACCTGAGGATGTTTGTTATCAGAATGATCATCACCACCTCACTTACTTCAGTGGATCCATATTTGTAGCTTAGCTTAATTAGTAATTCCTCACCCTGCTTGAGATAACAAAAGTTAGGCCAGTGTAGCTTAAGTAGCCAGTGTCCTGTAGGCTGGGTGTCATTTATGGAACAACAAAACTGTAAGATCTGAAAAGCTTTGCTGGCCTCATCCCTCTCACAAACGTTGTGTTCTTCATTTCAAAATCAGCTGTAACCATAAAAACAGCTCACTGTTTTTGTGCTCTCAAAATACTTTGATTTTAAAACAATTGACGCAAACAAGGGAGACACAAACTGCTGACTCCTTCCATCAGGCATACAAAATGTTCATTTTGTCATAAAGTCTTTCCTTTCAACAATGAAGGATGAAAACATGGCATAATTTATACTTAAAACAATTTTTAAAACTGGTTGAAGTCTATTTATGGAAGTCTACCCACCTTGTCTTCATTAGTAGTGCAAATACTACTTGTGCCATGCAGTAGAAGGTCAGTTTCCTACGCTACCAGCATTGCCAGAAAGAGCAATTTAACAACATTTCTTAGCTCTTCAAGGCAGTATCTTTGTCTAACTTCACTTTGCACCTCAACATTGAAAAGCTGGAAATTCAAGGCAGCAACAGCACCATGCCTGTAGAAGACGATTACATATATATATATACACACACATACTTTTCTGTCTAATGACTTGGGAGATGAGGGTGGGAAGACAAGAGCAGAGATAGGAACAGAAATCACTGACAGAATTACCCAAGGGCTTTAGAAGTCAATGAAAAAGCCAAGCACAGAAGTGCACATGGTGATTAATTGAATACTGCATGAATAAGCTCCTATGTTTTCCTGTTTGGCATGAAGATGGAAGAGGACCATGCCAAGAAAAGGGGTAAAAAAGAAGGATTTTAGTAATTCTTAGAGCTATCTGTCCTTTTATCTGTCAACAGGAGAAGGAAATGGCAGTAGACTTTTAGTCATGATATCTATTTCCTCTTGAACTAGATCTCCCAGCAGAAACTGCACAGGAGACTACTTCTATAACAGAAGTCAAGTGATTGCTGTGAAAACTAATTGCTGTATCTCCAGATGACTAAATCACATTAACATCGCTTTCCTGAAGCACAGGGATGCCTATGTATCATACACACAGTCCTTTATGCCTAGGCTGCTACAGTACAGGTGGAGTTTTATAACCACCTATTTTGGAATTTAGAATACTTGCACTGGAACTGTTAAGCATCTGGTAGCAATGAAGATTACACTTATTTTTTAAAATGTTTCTCATATTAACAATGGTTATTTGGGGAGGTTAAATGATTACTTTAAATAAATGTGTTCCTAACCTAACACTAAAGGTGTGATTCAGATGATCAAGTAGCAATTTTCCAAATCAGAATTTGTTATGAGCTTGATTTCATTATTAGGTTTACATCGTCTTTAAGTAAACAGAGTAATAAAGAGGGCAAGCACAAACTGAAGTACCATAATCAAATTCATGATTTCCTCTTCCATTTCTAGAATGAAGGTTAAGCACAAACTACCTCATAGCTCTCTTCTGAAACATCCCAAACAAGCACACTACCCCCAACACGCTAGTGAGGTCTACAATCTAAAATTTTTTTAAATCAAAGCGGTAATTCCACACTTTCTTTGCCACCATTCTGCTGAAAATACACTTAAAACCTGTCCTCATGCATCTGTCCTGAATTTTGTCACTGGGGAGGATCTGAGTGATTAATGACTTTCTGGGTAAAATGAAAGCTCAGTTACAAATGAACCAATTTCTATCATACCGTAAAACCGAATCCCAGCATAATTAAATCACAACTATATCCTTGTTATTATGTTATAGTTGTTATAACACAGTTAAGTTATCCATGCATGGTGCATTTCAATGTACACAGGCATTTATTGCTCATGCATATTCATTATACAAACAGGTGAGTGGATACATGCAAAAGAATATGCAGAATTAGTGTCTTCCCTCCTTCCAGTTTTTCCTCCTTCCACTATTCACAGCATTTCCATGTTTCTAGTTATTTAGTAGATCAGACATTCTTAGTGGCATCTCAGCATCAGTGCAAGAAGGAAGTTTTGAATGACACAACCCTCCTACTATTTTTATTACAGCTATTTTGATTCAGTAACTCCCAATACTGAAAAACTTTAATCCAATAAACTATTTTTCAAATATAACATACACATAGGCCTCTCCATTTCCATGTTCTTCTTCATTTTTATAACTGTTTATAATCAAGATGTTTCACAACATCTTGCTGAGGTAAAACAGACCTCAGGTATAACTGTCAGAAGTGCCTATGGTTTCACTGACTTCAATAAGGTATATGTTCTTTGGTACATGAGTGCTTTTGAAAATACTGCCTTTCAACTTTCTTTTGAATACTATTTTTATTTGAAATAGATTCTGGGAAATTATATTCCAGCAGTTTTCCAAGCTTTATCTAACATTGATGACCCTTAAGAAAAAAATCCTTGCCAGTGTCTTAGGATTTCAGATCAATCTCTTAGTGTCTCCACTCAAGAGAAAGCCTACACTGAAGCAGCTCTGAAAAGGTCAAACCTTGTTCCAGTGAAATTTCGGCACAGTTACGACAGATATTGCTCTGAAGCAGAGCAGGCTTCAGGGTGGTTCCCGAAGTCTCTTACAAAGGCAACAGGAGGAGGCCAGGATCACCTCACAGATCATGATGATAAAAGGTATTTTGCTGCTTCACAGAAATTTCAAAAGACCAGTAAAGTATCATTTATTATTTTCCCCTTCTCTATTAAGCTGGTAGTATTTCTGACCAGAGGAAACTCTCAATATTCTGTTATTTTTACTATCTGTTGCTACAGTATAAGAAAGTTATTTGAAAAAAACAAAACAAAACCAACAACAACAACAACAAAAAAAACCCCAAAACAAAACAAACTTACAAAAAGGCAATAATTAATGGACCTAGTGTTTGGTTTAAAATGTAAAAATCAAGGGTAGTCATAAGATTAAGGAATATTATGGTTTTGATAGAGCAGATATAGTAAACCTTCAAGTAAAACATTCCTTAATATGCTAATGAAAAAGAAAACACTGTAAGAAGAAAGCAACACTGTTGACCACAGTGGCTGGATCCGGTCTCAGACTAAAAAGAAACATGCAAATGATAACTAGGCACCTGATGTTAGATGAGGCTCTAGAAAGCAAATTTTTTAATTCTCTACAGCAACACAATACTTGCCTTGAAAAACGTAGGCTTTCAGTTTTTCTGGCACCTGGGCAAAGTTGTTTTGTTCACATTTTTAAATTAAGATTGTACAATACCAGCCAGCAGTTTTGTCTGTGTGTTTCAATGTAAGAGACGGTACAGATAACCTCTGAATTTTATTTAAGGCCTTCTTTATGTGCTCAAGCCAGTAAACAAAGATTAAAAAAAAATTCACCTTGGTCCACAATGTAAGAATGCCTTTACAGAAATAAGAAGCCTGGGAAGATTGAATACTGTAATTCCCTCTAATTTTGAAAATTATCACTGCTGAGTGTTTTCTGAGGGTAAAAGTCTAACCGGTTATAGATCAATAAGTAATTTAATTGAAAAGGAACTCTTCTGTTCCTGAAATTAGATAAATACTTAAATCAAAATCTAATACTTTAACAAAGTTGAGACTAATCGAAACAACAAAATTTTATACTGCCCTAGTTATGCTTATCTCAACTGATCATTAATTTATGTTGCCATAAAAATCCAGATGCTTTCAAATTTGATTGCTAGTTATTTGCTTTAAGGCAGCTGAAATTACTTTTTTAAACTTCCTCACTTGACAATCTTGCTTTCTGCTTAAGATTTATCATCACAAAGGAACTAGAATAAATTCTGGTATTAACAATAAGCACAGTCAATTGTGATACATTGTAGTTCCCCCAGTAGATTCCAAATGAAATCCTCTAGGATTAATGTACCTTCTTCTGACATTGCTAAATCCTGTTCTGTGTAATTAGACTGCAGCAAACTACTGTATCTGTACAAGTATCACAGTATGATTTTTAATTGAAAAGCTATATGAAGTAACACTGTATAAAGTAAAAGGCACTTTGAGACTGTCTGAGACCCTGTACAGTATTGTATACTATAAGCCATTATCACTGAGTTCAATATCGACCCTAAATGGTTCATTAACAAACTGCTATATTTACATTAAAATAAAATAAATTAACCCCACACAAATATAAGAAGAATCAAGACAGGAAGAAATATCATGCACTTGTTAATAATACTTACAATGTGTAGCTCTAAATAATCTCCAAGCCCAGTAGAACTGTCCACTCGTACCAACACCGCTTCTTTTTGAACAGTACTAAAGCCTATTGCCAGTCTGTCTGCACGAGTGCTTGGCCGATCATTAGGAGGCCACGTGTAAGTGATTTGTCCACCTCCTTTGCTAAAGATATATGTTGTTCCCGCTGTAAAACAGAAATAAAGATAATTAACTCACTTGCACTGATGGAAACCCACATGGTAATCATATGTTCTACAAAAAATCACGATGTTCTCATATAGCAAATGGATTCATAGAAACAAACAAGACCTTATTTCAGCGTGAAAGGGTCTTTAACTCTGGAAATTTTGAAGCGAAATATTAGTGCTTTTTATATAGTGCAATCAACACAAAATATAATTGCATATTCAGTGACTTAAAATACCATAGCTCTGATTCTGAAATGCCTGTCTATTCAAGAGAGTTTTTAAGCATATGCTTGAAAAGTACATTTCTGTGATGTGTGGAACAAGGATGAGTTGAATCAAGTGCTTTCCCAAACTGGGCCTATGTGGAGAAGAAACCAAGTAATTCCAGTTATCTCATGACTGACAAAAAAAGGCAGCTACTTATTTACACAATGAAAATGATACACATTATACGATACATCATCATGCCCAGCGAAGCAAGACGCGAACAAATACATTCACATAGGACTTTTACGGACAGATCTGAGGTTTATCAGCTTGTGACAGATGGGGATAACAAATGGAAACATACTTTAATTGTCACGTCAGGACAAAAAGATATCAGTCTACCATCTAAGTAAGCAACGGCTTATTTGCATAATGCTCAATGCATAAGAGTGGAATTTTTTACACATTACATCCAGTGTGCACTTACAAAATCTATAATCTGTTTTAAACAAGTGTTGTAATCTAAAACCACTTAGTGCTCAGGTGCTTAAATTCATCACCAGCATTATTTCCTCTGAACTAAAACAGCAGCATATCCAGACATTTTCCATTTAAAATTTCTATCCTAACAACAGTATACAGCAGGTAAATTGTGCATGCATTTGATCTTTCATTTGTAATGCCACTACAAGCTGGCCACTTCTTTTCTATGAACATAGGTCAAAGCTTGGGGAGGTATGTCGGTGCATTGTAAATACAGATGTCTATATTTACAGACAGGCTCACTGTGTAGTTACTATCAATTTGATTAAATGTAGTTCAGTTAATTCCACCCAATACTCTCACTACTTACTTCACCTGTCCACATAAGATCTGTATAACAACACAACTGTCATTTTCTTAACCGAAAATGCTGTAACTTTACATAAATATGGAATTATATGCCTACTCATTAGTTTTTTCCAGTGCCATCAATTCGTAATATCTTATGCACTGTGCATAGCACTTAAAAAACTGTAAAACTCATTTTATAGCAACTCATTTGAAGGGTTGCACTGTGCTTCAAATAGATCTCTCCTCTCTTCTCTTGATGGCAAAATACCAACCTGCATGTGTTTTAGGAAAACCTGTCAAGTCTCTTTAGCAATTATGTACTCAGTAACAGATCTGATATCTAGGGTTTCACTTATACTCAAAGTGAAAACAGGGCTTATGTCATTGTAAAAAGTTGTGTAAGAGTAGTGAAAACAGGGACTGTACCTTAAAAAGGTTGGTAATGGACATGGGCAAATAGTGTCTATTTTAGGAATGTGTATGACAAAACCCTAGACTCCTGCTCTCCCATCTTTGCCTTCCTCATATGCAGTGCTCTGAAATGCACAATAATATGTTCAGTAATGATGATTGAGTCTCCAGCTCTAGTACATCCCAAAACAAAGATACATGAGATGGTTAATATGACTCTTGATGGTCTTCAAGTTTTCTTCTTTGCTGCTAGTGTTGACTTCACATCTTGAGTCAACTGAGTGACAGGGTTTGGACCTTCGTACAGTATATATCACATTTGTGTCTGTAGTGAAAGGATTTATTCTGTGTTGATGAAAAACTGAAGGCTTGATCTAAATCTCATTAAAAACAGTGACAACCTTTCTGTTGTCTTCATAAAATACTGTGTCAGGTCATGAATGAGGTTCTTATAAGTAACAAAATTGAGAAGGATAAGAAAAAACAGCTCCTTACACCTCAATGCCACAGATAAAACTGTTAAAATAGTAGATAAGATTTATGTGGGAGTGCAGAATTCTCCTTTTCTTGGTTCTAACAGATGTGTTTACCCAATATAGAAGACAAAGAAAAAGAGTGCCAAGTGATGGTGGAGTCATACTGAATACAATGACCCAGAAGTAACTCGCCAGCTCTGAACAATGAGAGACTTTGTTGTTCTTATTTGGAGTGAATCTTTGTAGCAGTTTTTACTAAATAATACCCTTCAAATTAACCAATGAAGAGCATTTCTTTCCTCACTGCTGCCACAGTGAAACCAAGGTCAATGTCAGTAGGGCTGGATAAATCAAGCTGTAAATCTTAAACTACATAGAATCAACATCAAAGTTAAAAACCTTATCTTTTATCCATGCTAACATGTGGCTTACAGTTTTTTGTGCCAAAGCTTTCCCTTCTTTATAACTGTTCATTCTGAAGCTCTTCAAACTAACTGTGTGTCTGGTTACAGGCTAATTAATCCATGCTGATGAATACAGATCTGACACTGTCTAAGCTGTACAAGGAGTCACGTTCTTTGAATTTCCTGTATTAATTATGAAAAAAAAAATGGGTCAGAAGCCATTTGAGAAGAGAACCTCCAGTGTTTATATTTCAAGAAAGACAAATATAATAATGTAAAATTTATTACTCTGGGATTGATCTCAGTTTATAGTCTGACCTCCCATTAACTATTAAAAGCTAGAAACAGAGCAGTTGTTCGAAACCACCCTGCTTACTATCAGTTTTGGACATGCTAAGAAACAACAGAGGAAAGTCTAATTCACTTGCTCCATAAAGTCTTTTACGCTTCCTGACAAACCTTATAATGTCTCTGCTGTTCTTTCAGAACACTGTCACTAAAACCCAGCCATCTTCCTTCTCTCTTTTAGCTTATGGCACTATGTTGTTTGAGGTTTATCATCTCAGGAGAATTGAAAGCAGCAGAATCAGAATGTTAAGAATAGCAATGCCATCAGCACAGTACTTTTAAGTGGGCAAGTTTGTAACATGCCAGTTGTATCTCTCAGCTGCAGGATTTACTGCATAATTCTTTATGCGTCCATGCATTTACACAATGTTTAGGAAAAATGTCCATACAGCTCTTTGAAATTCTTAGCCGTGAAAGCATGGTTCCTATTGTAACAAATTGCCAGTGGTCAAGATACAGTAATGTTTTTTAATGGCCTAGGTCTCTCTAGTCCTACTTGTTTGCAAAATTCATCTTTATGAAATAGTACATTCATTTCAGCAGAGCCTGGCAGCAACTCAAGGACATCTGCTTACCTATACAGTATTAAGCAGATAAATATTTTGTTTAGTACCCATTTACTGTATCTATTACTCTGTATGACTGGAAAGCTTTTCAATATTTATTGCTCTGAAGTCACATCTGATGTAGTTTAATAGTTTCCTCAAATCAACAACAAATCAACAGCTTCCTACCTTCCTCATGTTCATTCCAATTTTGTGTTTAAGGAATATTGCACTGAAGGGTAATGTACATAATTCTATTTTTCCCATATAATGTTAGTAGCTTAATGTTTATTTTCAACATTCACATCAGGTTTCAGATGCTGATTAAGTGAAAGAAATGGTTTGACTGCACTCTGGACCCCAATGAGCTATGATTCCATCACACTGTAGCTAAAAATCTAAAGATGGAAGCCTGTAAACTTCACTAATGAAAACTATTATCTGCCCTTCCATTAACAGTAAAGCAATTTTTAACTATTATAAAAAAAAAATGAAGGGTAAGCATTGCTGATTATAATGAGAAATTACCCAGTAATGTAATTTTCTTCCTTCTCTATATTATCAGTACTTTACTCATTCTCAGATAGAATGTGAACCCTCTTATTCCCACTGGTAAGCAATTACTTGCATTGATAAACCTGCTGAATCCAGTGAGACTCTTTGTGCAGGCTACTATTAATTACCAAGAGTGAAGAATTTACAATATGAATATATATGCACACACACATTTGCCCAAACATCTATATGGAGGCATTAATCACACTTGCTATGTGCAGGGGAGCACATAAATCTCCATTAAGACTTCTTTTTACATTTTCATCTATGTGTTTTCATCCTGCCAAAGCTGAAGACACAGAAAAGTACACAAAATTTCCGTACATACATCTGTACAGATTTTCTAAGTTAAGAAAGAAATGCTTCAAGTCTGAAACACAGTACACCGGGGGAGACAGGGGGGTGCTTCAAATTAATAAGTTTGGTGTATTAACTCTTCCATGTGTTTCTTCTTACTGTTATTATTTAGAAAGAACAGAGAATATATGCCACAAGGTTGAGGTGAGGAGGGAATGGTCATTAGGCTTAACCATGGGAAGAAGATGGAAAGAGCTGCTGGAAGAAGTATTTCAAACTACAGATCAGAGTCAATTGAAGACTTCCCAAAGGCATCCTGGTACACTCTCCCCCATTAATCTGGGCAGGAACCTGAATATGGACTGTAACCGCTTTGTTGCAATGACAGCACTTGTCTAATTAGAGTCTATTTAACATCAGAAGAAGTGTATTGAATGAGGAAGGGGAAGATTTTCAAATGGATCATTGCCTGTAGCTCTTTAAAAAGCTTGAGCCACAAGGGTAAGAATGGATAAATGTCTCATTTTCTGGTCGCGTTCCTCTTAGACTCATGGGTAACAGGGTCTAGGAGTGTATTTATGATGTTCCTCTGACTACACTCAGCTTGGTAAACCTTAAAGGGTCACAGTTTTCCTGGAAATTGATTGCCACTCAAAACAATTTAAAATTAGGTCCTTAAACCAATCTGACTGCATGCTTGAACTATGACTGTCACTAGGAGTCTTTAGCATGACAGTACATTTGTCAACTCTAACATCACAAACTCTACAGCATAATTCCTTATTAATTACTTCATTCATGGATCTTCCATTCTGTCAGAGTAACAACAGTACAACTTGCTGCCCAAACCAGCATAGACAAAGACCATTTCTGGGTTTTGTTATTAATATCTTCATTAATGATATCATCTCGCCACTTCAGGTAAAGATGCTGCTGAAAAAAGAGAACAGAAAATGTCTGTCTGCCTACTGTCAGCCTTCTGCACCACCCACTTCACTATGTTCTTCACTGTGCTGCAGCTGAGCTCTAAAATTCCTTCTTTTTTTTTTCTGTAAGAGAGACTGAAGCCACATCACATTTACAGTGGCTGCTGCTAGCTAAACCTCCAAACTTCCAGCACTACCTATGATACTACTGAGGCATCTGCACTTTCTGCATAGGTTGATACTGTGATGATTGTAATCTAGAACTGGACCCTATTTCATAGCACAGGGCATGTATTAAAATGTTCAAGAAGCTGGTTTCATCAAGACAATAATTAAATGAACATGGCCTCAACCAGCTCAATCATCAGCTGAAGCAATTCATTAAAATTAGGCAACAAAGCAGTATCCCCAGTATACAAATGATCAAAGAGTCATAGAATTGTTTAGGTTGGAAAAGACCTTTAAGAGCATTGATGTTGAAAGAGAAGAGCCTTGACCTCATTGCTGCTGCCTGTTCCAATTTATCTACCAACCAGTCATTGCCAGTATCAAACATGGCCTCCTACATTCTTTGAGAAACAGAAAACACACTATGTAGCTACTATCAATTCAAAGAGAACTTTGCATTGTATTACAGAACTTCTCTTCCAAACCATGGAGACACTGATTTCCTTTATTACAGCCCACAAGGCTTTTCATCACACTGCATCCAAGTTTTCACAGATATCTGTAAAACAGTGCTTTGCATGGTTTATTATATTCAGCTATCCCCAAGAGCTAACAACACAGTTTCAAGTGAAGCTGAGCATCCTGGCCTTTACATTGACATTTATTGCAGATTCAAAGCAGTAACACAGAAGCAAAGACTTTCATCAGACCACGAGAGTTGCTATAGGTAAACTTAATCATTTTAGTACCATGCTTTCCCTCCACATGCACACAGGAGCATGCACACGGGAGCATGCACACAAAGAAACAAACAAAACAAAACACCAAAACAAAACAAAAACAAGAAACCACAAAGTGCAGGAAAACCATAAAACCACTCCCTCCTTACTTCTTCTTATGGATTAGGGCTGGGCCAGCCACTAGATGAGTGACATATGTTCTCTATTAACCCCCCTCCATTCCCAAAGGGGAAGAGAATGGGAATAAGGGAGAGAGATTTACAGAGTAGAAAAGAAAATGAAAACATCTTTAATGAAAATAGCAACAATAAAATGAAATATATATAAAAGTATGCAAACCCAATATCAAATCCGGTATCAAATCTAACCCCATGTTGGCAATTACATTACTGACTGCATTGGTGCTGTATGTCAGCCCTAGGGAAGTCCCAGTCTGGACTTAGCAGCAGATGGGAACTGGATCCAGGAACACATGGATCAGGATCAAAGGCAGAACAGACAGAGTCCTCTTTGGATGCTGGTCTTTGAAGGAAACAAGCTTGACCTTTGTGATCCCTCAGCTTTAGACTGAATATGATGTATATGGGATGGAATCCCTTGTTGGTCAGTTTAAGATCGCCTGTTCTGTCCGCTCCTCCCCGCAGGTGTGGCCTCTTACTTACTCCCCTCTTCTCCCCGTAAAATCTTGTACGCAAGATTTATCAGTGACCTTCATCTGCACAGAAGCAAGTATAAGCAACAGCCCTTCTGCACACCACCACCCTTGGTAGTAACTCTAAACATGGAGCATTATCACTGCCAGAGGCAGACACTGCCTGCAAAAATTTGCTGTTAACTTCAGACAGTGCAGTCAGTTAGAAGAGACTGAGCAGAAAATTAAAATCAGTGAACAGAGTTAGTTCTGTTCTAACTCAAACCAGGACACTTCTCCTTTCCTCCAGTATATGACAATGGTATTTGGACAGTACTGTGACTTAGTAAATGCTCTGCACGTGCCTCAAGAGCATTCTCACCTATCTAAAATGATCCCTAGGGTCTTTGCATAATTTGACTTTCTGATAACAGGCTATTGACTAAAAGAAGTGCTCAGCCTTGCACTGGTCACCAGCTCAACTGACAAATGTGCAACTCTACCAGCCACTTGGACTGAAGCACGGTTTGATTCCCGTTAATTCCCTGCATTTGCTGAGAACTCATTGGACTGCTTCTCCATGAACCAGGTCACATCGTATCTCTCCCAGTAATGCAAGAAAGAATTGCTTTTTCCATGTGGGGAGATTGCTGAACTTATTTAAGACCCTTTAAATGTTAAAGGTGCTATACAAATGCAAACCCTCCTTGATGCTGTCTTTGTGCTTTATATGTCATCGTACCTATTTTACATTGCATGCTGTAATAAAGTGGGGGAAAAATACTCCATTACAGTTCCAATTGCTCTTGTAATTTTAATTCCCTGGTTTGAAATGTGAAGTCTTATTTTTAGGAGGCTTCTCTGTGGAGGATAACTATGAAGTCACACAACCTATCCTCTGTCCTTGCTCCAATAACTTTTCAATCCCCTACTCAAGTTCAGCCAAACTTAACATAGGGGTAGTCAGAAATTTCAAGCAAAATTTACTCTTAGCAGGTCAATGAAAATCAATGACTGTGTAAAAGATAAACCTGTAGAGCTCAACCACTGTACTTTTTGCTTGGCAATAGACTCTAGGGCACTTGCTAGTTGTATATTGGTGAGCTGGTCAATACACTTAGAGTGCTATGCTACTCAGACAACAGTACCACACATTTGAAATGTCATCAAGAGCTTTGGGAGGAAAGAGGAAGAGAAGCTATTAGATTCTTGCAGTAAGAGAGGGTAACATTTGGGAAACAAGTCACCATTCTGTAAAAAACTCAGGATACAATATTTTTTTCTGTTTTTGTTAGAAAATGTTCATATTTCAAGCCAAAAAATAACAATCTAAAATGAGGACATCTAGCTCTACTGATTTCAATAGGGTCACTAAGGAACAAAAAACTAAAACTTGTGAGTAATGGTGGCTCAATGGGTGTGTCTGCCTATAAAGAAAACTCTGATACAGCTTGGCATCAGTATGACATGTTAGTAACATTCTTACCTTCATAAATAAAATAGATGGTTAAAACAAAAGTTTCAAAGAATTTAAAAGATTTTCCAACTGCAGCAGTTCTAGTATCTTCACCCAAATCAAGCAGCATCTTACATCTCAAATGACCTCATTGATTTAGATTAGATCACTTAACTGGAGTAAAGCACTACTCTGTTTGAGTAGGCACATCAATCTAAGAGCTTTCAATTGTGTTTAAAATGAATATCATTTTGAGAAGGACCTTAGCTAAGCAAGACCTAGATGAAAGGACTCCTAAGGGAATGCAGAAATTATAGTATCTCTTCATCTGACTTATTAACAAAACATGAGTTGATTTACTAAATGCCAATAGACTCAATAGTATTTCGGCACTGATTCTGTAAAATTATTTTTATTATATTTGAAATGCCCACAGTAAAAAGTTCTGGGGTTTGTTGACCTCATTAGCATGTTCATTTATACAGAAATGACTATTTATTTTATGAAGGGGTACAGTCTTTTTAACACAAATCTGACTCAGACTGATAAAAGAAAACTATTGTTCTTTTCTGGAATCTCTCAGCTTAA
Source organism: Ceryle rudis (assembly GCA_033439905.1). Taxonomy (NCBI): domain Eukaryota; kingdom Metazoa; phylum Chordata; class Aves; order Coraciiformes; family Cerylidae; genus Ceryle; species Ceryle rudis. The sequence goes on from JAAGNO010017114.1 coordinate 13,660, forward strand.
AAATTTTGTTGGCTGCCTATTACCTATCACTTTTCCACTATAGATGGCTGTTCAAAATGAATTTAGAACATTTCTGTATGAAATACAAGCCAAGTAATTCCCCATTATTGCCTTGCACCTTTATGTAATGTAGATGGTTAGAAAATGATATATTTCTGAAATCAAAGCCTGCTTTAAATGTCATACTGCAGTCAACGTGAAACATTTAAATCCATTATAACTGTATTAAAGGTAACAAGGATACAAACTGTCTGCTTCTGAAAGATTGCCAAAAAGTAAGATTGAAATTAAAAGTAAAATGTCTATAAATAAGGCAAGGTTTTATTCCTCCTACAACCTTGTCAACTTACAGTCAAAGATAAATTTCTTGAAGAGTGTCTTAGAGAACTGGAAATTGCATTGTCAGGAAACACGTATGAGAAGGCAAAGAGATGAAAAATATTTCCAGACAAATAGAATGTAAAGGCATTATCAGACTGAAATTAGTAAACTCAAGTACTCTTGAAGACAATAGGACTGTTCTGGTCCCCACACTCCTTACGCTGGGAAATGTCAAGGCCCTATACTTCAATTTCACCACTGTTACATTGATTTCCACTAAAGTAAAAGGACTGCGCATGCACTGATTTGCTTCTTATGGCTTATTAGTTGTGCCAACAAACAAGAAGAGAACAGTTAAGGGGCCGTTTAGTTGAAGGGATCTGTAACAGGATGCAGAAACTAGGACATTAGCTCAAATACTACGCAGGTTGATAGAGACCAAATGTTGTTACCATCTGTTGGTAGCCTATGTGAAATCATTCAGTGGTTTCAATCCAGGGACCTTATAAACTTAACAGATACCTGGCAAAAGTTAGAAATTTCATCAGGCAAGTAGCTTTTACTGTTAAGAGTTTCCAAGCTTGCTGACTCAACTGGGAAAACTGTAATTTGAAGACAAACTGCTTATGCATCAGCATCTGAACATCTCCCACAAAAGTAGTTCTGCACAGATGTGCATATAGGCCAAAAACTAGCAGAATACAATCCAAAACTAAATTTTCTCTGTATGGGTCCATCAAAAGGCAATATAGTTTTCAACCTTTTTTTTTTTTTTTCTCTCTCTTTTAAGTCATTATTTCATGCAAAATAGAGTGCCTGAAGCTATGATTTTATTCAAACACCCACAGTGGTATCCTGATTCTCAGAAGCATTGTAGCATTTCTGGCAATCTTTAAAAGCTTATTTTTTAAATTAATATACAAACATTTAAAATAGCTGTCTTAAGTTATTTAATTATGTTAAAATGGATGTGAGTTTGGCTGCAAATATCTAGTATGTTTCTAGGCTAAAGTCTTTATTTCCTATTGGCTTCCTTACTAATAGAATACTCCAGCTACAGTTTTGCGTTAACTTCATTATTTTTAATTGACATTTATATTATCATCCTTGCTAAATTGTGCATCTCATATTTTACACTTGAGGAATCCCTTGAGAGCTCTCAGAAGTAGTGGAAACTCTCTTAGAAGAGACATACAACATACTGGAAATAAAAGCACTGCTAGCTGCAAGCGTGTTAAATTCACTGAAAAACGGTACAAGCACAAGAAGGATGTCTGATGCTGGACTAAGATAAGATGTTACTATTACTTGCAGCAGAAAGATGGCACTGGCAACACTGCAACTTACAGAGATTGCCAAGATGGAGCCTCTTCTGAAAACGGCAAATTCCATGCGGGCAATGTGCAGTGAAGTTTAATATTGCTTGTTTTTAAAGGCAGTGAATAGTAAGAAATTCTGTGGCCTACATGCTTTCCTACTAGTTACTATTCCTAACAGTTAGCCAACTAAATAGTGTTATGGTAGCATTTCTGAGCATTTTCAAGTAGACTTAAGTGGGCTACAGCTGAAGAACAATAGAAAGAGCATTGTTACATCCTTAAATGCAAAAAAACCCAATCATTCTTCTCCTAGCAAAAATGAAATGAAATGAAAGATATTAAATCTTTGGAAAACCACAGAGCCTAAGCCTCCCTGAAGCATACGAATCCACCGCTGAAGCAGCTGTTCAGTTGCTAGAGGCATCTCAGAGGCAAACCTGGCAAAGGGAAGGATGACATATTAACTGCAGTCTTGTAGCATTGTATTGTCTTTCTAACTCCAAGAATGAGCAAGCCCAAAAATTAATGGTAGATCCTTTCATTTGATACACAGAGTAATTTTTTAACTGACTTTAAAATCCCCCAAATTTTAAAACCAAAGCTAGTCTTCATCAGCATTACATATACTCAAGCCTCAGAAAAGTGACAGGCAAAAGCCGAATACAAAGTAAAAATATCTGGTTGGTTGGCTTAAGGGAAGCCTGAAAATAAGAACCAATAAGCAGCTACAAATGATACTCTATCTGGAAAGACTTCCTAGCCATTATCCCAAGGATTGATTTGGCGACACCAATGTTTATGTATGTTATCAAATCTGCACATGAAACAAGTGATGTTTAATATGGGTACACAGATCCAGCGTCAAGGTTATTAGACAATTATCATAACAGCTAAGAGGGGCCAGACAGGTTGGGCCAATTCACTTTCTTCCTATTTCTTTCTGTTCTACTTCATAATAGATTTCCAATTGTGGTCTGGCACAACAATGTTATGTGCCTTGTCATTATGATAATTGCTATCATTCTTCTTTGGCAAGTTCTCATGCTGTTGTTTGTAAGCAACAATTCACTGCCAGCTTCAGAAGATAAAGAGCTGCAGTGAAAAATATGCATCTTATGCTTTTTCCTGGTTTACATAGTCAAGTAATTAGGGAGCATGCTTTAACCACTGGATTCCACAATGGTGTTTGGAGACAACCTGATGAAACAGTTTTGGGGTGTAAGTTATTAATTCAACTCAACAGGGACTAACTCAAGTATCAACTATGACACTTCATACGCCAGTACTGTTAGCTACGACTTAGTTCAACCATGCATGCAAGAAAGGTGAGCCGTTAAACACCCTCTGAAGACTAAGCCAGCCTAATTAGAGCTGTGATTTTGTGTAGGCCCTTGGCTTCCAAAGGTCTTGCTGGAGGAAATCATGCTTGCTTTTAATTTCCTGAAGTGAAGATCAGTCTTCAGTAGTTTTTGAAGCCTTACATTAATACAGCACTTTATAGTAATGTACACAAAGATGCTAAGGACCTTTCAAAACTCTAAGTAATACCAATGCATGTTGCAAATTATTCTGTGCAGACATATGCTCAAAGATAACTCATTTTTCAATGAGTATTAGTCTAAGTTTGCTAAAAAAACCCCACCACCCAACCCAACTCAATCGAAAACAAAACATTTCCCAAGAAAAGAAGGAAAAAACAGTGATTCAAATACACTAAAAACTAGCTTTGCAGAACCAGTTAAGACATCCTGATTTGGAGGTTTTTAGAACTCCTGCACTACAGTATTTCTTTCACATATTCACATAAAGTGTGTTTCTAGAAATGTTGCTATATCTCACACAAAGAGGAAACCCATTGAAGACACCCAAATATTAAAAAAGTAATTGTATGCTATTTGACCTGAAATTTGTTAAATTACAATTTACAAGTCATAAGGGAAAGAAGGCTCTCTATCTTTTAAATGTACACCTAATGAACTTCAATCAAACAATAAGATTCATTATTTTAATCTAGGAGGTTTTGTTCATATCCTGTTTAGTTCTCAAAGGATACTACTTATTCCTTGCTCAAACATGCTGGAGTCCCAGTAAGATGGCTATTCAATGAGAGGCTGGCTTTTTGATGATTTTGCTAGGATTTGTAATAACAATGCAACCTAAGCACTGCAATTAAACAAGAGAATAGTATTTTTTGAATACCCTGCTGTTCTAAAGTGCATTGTGAATATTAACATATTCCAGTAAATTAGTTTGCACTCATTATCATAAGCAATTACTTACTGTTTAGATGCTGCTGATATTAAATTGGCAAGCAATTTGCAAGAACTAATACATAGCATAAAAAGCTTTTCAACATTCTAACAGTACAAAAAGACAAATGTTTCTAGTAACAGAGTCCCTTATATATAGATGCGTCTGTAAATAAAAATTCTGTGTATCTTTTCCTATCTGATATCTCTTCTTCAGCTGCAAGTGGATAACTACCTGAGGCTCTGTGACAAACTCTTTATAAACTCTGTTTTGATGCTGTGGAGTAAATCATAAATACCTCAGGCTAAATGCGACAGTAACATCTCATTCGCACTGAAAGAGAAACTGTTTTCATGCTCATTTTTGGAAATAATAGTTTAGAAAATGTATTGATGTGAAGTTCAGTTCTTTACTCTCAAAGCTATTACTTGTTCCTGGTATAACACTCTGAGATGGCAAGAGTAAATCAACATCCTTGTCCTCAAGATGTGGGTAGGAACAGAACAAGGTATGGAGAACCTATCCTGCTTTCAGCAATAACAAGAACTTGAGCCTATTTCTCTTCAGTTGAAGCAAGCAGTATTCCCAAATGAAATAACCAAAGTCACCTCAAAATAAAAATCCAAATGAGAAAAGAACCGGCCTCCTTTGCTGGAGGACACTTAGTGAATATTACAGAGACATTCCTATCAGGGTTTTCTGCTTAGCCTCCAAAAAGGTGTACATCATGTACCATGAGCAAAAAAAGATAACTCAAAGAGCTGTGGGCAGTCTAAACCAATGGGAACAATTCCCTTTGTTATTTAGTTTACATCTTTGCCCCAAGTTTCAAGTGAATTGGGTCCCAACTGAGAAATACAATGTCTTTTTGGCTTACGTGACACCATTCCTCATGTTGTTCCACACAAGAGTGGAGTCAGTAGCAGAGGCTTCCCGGAGCATAACCAAGGGAAGAGGTCAAATGGAGGGATTTGGAATAAGTGCTTTCTTCCCTTGAGCCAGACTGCACAGCTGAGGAGCAAAGAATGAGCACCCAACGGTCCTATCTGCCAGCAATTATCGCAAAGTTGGCCCTCTGGATAAAGGAGGGACATACTAACTCTTGTGTTCCCAGTGAGCAGAAGGACCTCAGGATGCCCAAGTGGAATTTCATGCTTCATTTAGTAATACACTCACAGATCACGAACTGGTGGGTTTAAGCATCTATTTAAATTGCAACCCTCTGTTTGAGGCTATGAGTCTGTCAACTCCTTGCATGGGTATTGTGCCTACCTACCTGTTTATACAAAACTGCCTTTAATGTGACCATGAACCTTAATGGGGACCTTGGGAATCCAGTATACCATAAACAAACCACAGCAGTTTAAGTAATTCCCAGAACACTTTTCTAAAAATATCTCTTGTGATCTCAGGTCTCAATCTTTCAGTGTGGAAACAACTAGTATAACCACCTTAACTCATAAAATACAAAAGACTGTAACAGAAACACTAATGTGCCCTTAACTCTAGCAGCCCAATTGTCCCTTTCTGCTGTGCTTGATTATGCATTCTCCTATTTATTATAGGTTGAAAATATCTTAGGTAAAAACAGGCATCTTTTTTAAAAATCATTTAATCAGTTCTTAAACATATTCAAAGCTGAAGCACTTTCTCCACCTTTCTTGTTACTACCTTTAAAAACATACATTTCTTTTTTCTTTTCTTTTGTTATTTTTGTTTTATTAAAACTTTTCACTTAGACTTGTGAAGTTAAAATGCACAATTTTCAGAGTTGAAAATGTGTACCTTAGTCTCTAAAACAAAGTAATGAAATTCTCATCTGATTAGCAAACCCATTTTTTAATTCTTATTGACCTTGAAGAGAAAAAACATTCAGCAACTGTTTATGAGAGTGCTTCAGAGAAAGTGATATGCTTAGAGTAGGGTTTCAGACATTCTGTATTTCCCCTTTGATCAGCCCTCACCCTCTCCTTCTTCTAATCCTAATCTGCAAGAGTTCTGACAAACTGTTTGGTTTCTAACAATGTGGCAGAAACCACAAGCAGCTCTCAGAGTCAAGTCCATGTCTCCAAACAATTCTCCGTCTTCTGCTTGGGTCCTTAAACAGCAAATCTTATTAATTCTTATTAAACCCCATTGATGTTTGTAGACCCAAATTTGACTTACTCATATATGCATTACACAGAATTGTGATAAAAAGAACAGGAATCCTCCCTAAAGTCTCATAATTTTACAATATCAAAAACTGAGGGACACTGAATTTTCAAAAGAAAAAGTAGATTTTCAGAATTAACAGCAGAAATTTTTACACGTGGCCCCAAAATACCCTAAAGACTCCTTAAAAAAAAAGGAGGAACTTCTAATTATGTTTTAAAACACTGCAAATAATGAGGTATTTTTATGTTCCATAGCAGTTTGCCTTTCAACCTCTCACAAACACGAACAATTGTCCTCATTGTTTCAAATACAGAAATTACAGTACAATTAATAGGAAGACCAGAGCTGATTCTCCGCCATGTCACATGATGATATTGGGAACTGATAGTTTTTAAACTTTGTGTGTGACCTGACTCCCTCAAAGCCTATACAAAAGTAGCTCCATTCACAGATCAAGTATGTCTTTAAGAAAAAGCAGTGGGTATACTCGTCATGAGTAAGGGAAAGGATACAGAAAAAGCTTTGGATTAGAATCAAACTGTATCTCCTCAACAGTAACGCCAACAGAACAGAACCCAACACTTGCAAAAGAGTCAAAAGAGGGCAGAAGATTTACTTGCTCTCACAAGACAGGACAACCAAGGAAGAAAATGTGACAAAGATATTCAAGTTACTCTGTGAGATGCTTTATATGCAGGCAAACCTGTAGTGCATCTTAAAAAGATGCTGGAGCTAAAAAACCAGTCTTGTTCTGATTGTTGTGCTGGTGGGTGGAAAAGTCTGCTAATGTAACATATTAGCTCAATCTGATAAACTCGGCATAATTGTAAAGCACAACCAAATCACAAGCAAATCCTCTGAATTCATGTCAAACAAGCCTGGATCCCTCAAAGCCCAGACCATGTTATCCCAGGAATAAAAAAATCCCCCTCTTTCCTAGGGCACCATTAGCGTCCAAGAGACCTTGTGTTACACTGCTTCAGGAAGCTAATGCTGAGTAAGCACAACTGATGACTCTTCCTCCTCTGGAATAGCCCAGATGGCTCTGGCTGACAGCTGTGGACTGACACTGCCATGGAACTGAACCCACATCCCAGAAGAACACTCTTGTAGCATCCATGTCAGGGCATAGCCTTAAATATTTTCTAGGTTGTTTTACCTGCTGAAGGGATTAAAATCATATAAGACAAAAGTGATAAAGAAAGAGTAAAAATTACAAAACTGCTGATAAGCAGAATCCATGAGGTACTGTAGTAAAGCAAACACAACCGATTGTCAGCGTCTGCAAAATGCCACCTAATTAGAGCTGTTATCAAAATGAAGGTCATGTTAAATGGTACTAAGCACACCCTGTACTTACACTGATACTCATGTTAATGTTCATCAAAGTAATTCCTGTTTTAAAAGGGATGATTACTTAGTACCATTATCAGTCTCAGCCTCAATATATTATGCTGTCGCTAATATGCAGAAACCTCAACTTCAGAAAAAGATTCATTATCTTAAGTGCTGAGTCAGTAGGAGCTGTGTGTCTCAGAGAAAATACAGTTTCTGCACAGAAAAAAACAACATACTGTTTGAGCAAGAGAATGTGCCCCTAAGTCTCCCGTCTAGTTTAGGCTGTGACCTGGACCCTACATCAATAAATCAATTTATTAATTCTGGGCAGCATATAGTAAATTGCTTTCTGTAGCAATTTGTACTGATGGAAGAGAGCTATTGAGGAACTTTCCTCTTCTTTAAAGAAGACACTTTAGCTGTCACATCATGTGTAACAATCAATGGTTCCCTGTGCTTCTTTCAGTTGCTTTCCAAGTTGGCAGCCTTAAGAGAGCATTTTCAAAAGAAGACAAATTGGTATGTTTTCCTCATGTTCTTCTACACACTGTTTTGTATGGGAATAAAGTGCCATTTCATCTGAAAAGATACGCTGAACTATTATAGTTTGGGATTTTTTTGCCTCAATGTATTTCATTTATTTATTTACACTCAAGACAGATAATAAAAGAACAAGCAGCCTGACCTTTGGACAACCGTCAGAAAGCCCAACTCTGCAACTACAACAACCAGCATGGCCTTCTTCTCTACAGTGAGCAGCTAACAATCACACACAATAAGAGAGAAAAAAAGCAACCTGGCCTTTGTAGAAAACTGGGCTCAGTCAGGTAATGCAGCCTGTTCTCAAAGCACGTGAAGATGTATATGCTTCATGAACCCTTTCAGACCATCTCATATCCACCAGCTGAATTTCAGAACTGTTCAGAGTGATGCCCTGCCAGCAGTAGCTCCCAGTTTTGCCAGAAGAGATTTAAAAACATTTCTGTAGCTCTATCTCTGTTGCCTCAGACTCGATATCACATATAATCTGTCTTTCTGCGGACACCATAAACACCGTATTATTCACTCCTTCATAATACATATCCAGTTTGCACAGCTGGTTGTGCACAGAGCTGGTAGAAAAGATTTTGAGGGTATGGTTCCATGCACAGAACCCTCAGACTCTGTGGTCTTTACCCAACACACCACTGGAAACCAGAGTAACTTGCTCATGACAGCACACTTATTGCAGCAAGTGGGCTGCCACATTATACAAAGTTTTGTTTCCCATAGCTTTCAAACATAGACCAACCCAGTCCAAGGTCAAGCTCACCGAAAGCATATATTGCAGCTGTAATATACATACTGGAAAGTAAAAGACATAACTGGATATAAATGAAGAGAAAACCTATCATGACTACTGTTAATGCTCTATCAATAATCCTACTCTCCAGGCAAAATACAAGCAGCATATGTCAGTCATGCTCAGAGAAACAGAAATAACCACCAATATATCTTCTGATCCCTTTCTATACTTCATCAGTAGTGGTTGGTATTATCAGGACAAATATATACTCCAATATTCTGTGCCATGCAATATGCTACAGCACTCAAAGGACATGTTGTTGATTTTATTGATTCAGTTTTCACACTACTGTAACCCTGTTACTGTCAGCAGAGCAATTGGAACCTGCAAACAGATTCTAGATGGATAGACTCTGATATATCTCATTTTCTACTGTATACAGCTAGATTTATTTCTGGGGTTTTTTATTTCATTTTTCCTTTCTAATAAACCCAGTGCTATGGGACACCTACTGAAGGGTCTTCTATTAAAAGAAGAGACAGAATTCAGTCCATTAATGCATTTATTAGGATTATTACAGTATTATTAGGATCTTACAGCATGATAGCATAATCTGTCCTTTGCCTGAAGTAAACACTCTTAAAGGAAAGTCCATAGGGAGAGTAAAACTGAAGCATTTTTTAAAGTGGTGAATACTAATCAGATATATAGCTGGAGGAAAAAATAATGTTATAACAGGACGATAAAGCAAACACACCACGCAATGGGCATGATAACAGGGAATCAAAATATGACAGTAACATATACTTAGGAGAAGAAGGTGGGGGAGAAGCAATCAAGGACAAACTGATGGGAGGAAAATAGAACTACCACTAACAGGAGACAGAGAAAAATCAGGACAGAAAGGTGAACATCAGGATACTTGCACTAAAATCAGCACACTGGGGAAGGCGAGCCAGAGGCTTCACAACTGGAGGCTCCAGGCTCTGTTACAGTGCATGAAGAGACTATCGGGGTTTCATGCTACCACTCACATTGTAATGATTCATGCATTGGAGGATACCTAGACTCTTAATCACCATCCCTCTGCTATTCAAATGGGTCCAACCTTTCCTGGAATATTCTAGATGTTTATTCTATGTTTTTTCTATGTTTGTATGCATTTTGGTACTATCAGATCACAGAAACATTAACTAAACTGAGGGCTTCTATATAAATACTTGTTAACAATGCAGCTAGTCATTTATTGAGCAGAAAAGGAGAACTGCAACATAAAGTGCACAATAACACTACCTATTTGGACTATGTGAGATAATAGTCTTATGAATTTGGACTAGTAAAAGTGATCAACATTGATTTTTTCTTAACAGGCCTTTTACAAGGTTAGTAATAGAAAATTGTGAAAAAAATAGCCTCTACTTGTTTACAAGTCAGGTTTTCCACTTAGTATATTGCAATGCAAATTTTGTTGTGTCAAGGAATTTTGTTCATTTCTTAAAAAAATAAAACCAAAAAAACCCCAAAGCCATACTGACCACACGAACATTAGTTTCTGAAGTATCACCAAATACAACTTAAGAAAGCTTTAAATTTCTGCCTATTTAATTTTATTGTTATTATGGTGAAGGTAAAGGGAAAGCAAAAGTTTTGAGCCCAGGGATTGTTTCTTTTCTCACTAATGCCTAAATAAATTAGCAATAACTCTTCCAAGGACAACTGAAATGAAACAACGTAACACTGAAATAGAAAAGAAATTATCTCTGGAGCTGTAAAACTGGAAGTGCCAGTTGGAAGGGTTTGTATGTCCTGTGCTAGCTCCATGGAGTAGACAGAGTGAGACCGATAAGAAGCTTCCCTCTTGGAGGCAAGGTGTAAAAACACATTTCCTAGCATTGTATTTCTCTCTATATTCATCCTATCTTTCCTAAAGGACTAACTGGCAATAGAAGGAATACCTTCACAGATATCCCTGACTGCCTGTGGCTATCTTAAACGTGACGTCTAAAAGTTTAGATACTTGTTCTAGATGTGATGAGTCCCACTTCCTCAATAAATCACGGTGCTATTTAACACTGGTTAAAAAGTATGCAAGAATACTGCCAATGAGTTCAGCTACATGGGGAGGGGCTGATTTTCTGTACTAACACAGGGGAGGGAGGAGGAACAGTTCACAGGATGATAGGCAGCAAAGCAGAAGTTCCATAATTGCTGATATAAAATTTATAACCATACTAACATATGATAAGTTACTATTTAGGCTTTGTTAACTGATAATCAGATCCAGACAGGCACTAGGAACAGAGAAGCTGTGAAAGGAGACACTTATTAGAAAAATAAGTTACAGACAGATATATAAAAAAAAAAAGTTGCTGGTAAACAAACAATTAAAAACAACAACAACAACAAAAGAAAAGAACTTAAAAAAAAATGTCTTTGTGTAGTAAAAGTAAGTTACCATATCATCCCAGCTTCAAAGAAGGCAGAATGATGTTTGAGACACCTTTCCATTGAGCACAAATCTATTAAAATCAACACCAATGATGAATAAAGGAGAATCAAACTCTGGGTTTCCTAAATAGAACAATGCCACACGATGCAACATGTGCAAAAGAAAATAGAAAACAGCAGTTAGCTCTAGGCATCAAAGTGGTACATTTAGGATCATAGGTTTCCTAAACAGTCCGAAGAAGAAACTTCACTCTCCACAGAAGGTTATTCAGAGCATCTAAATTCAGAATCTGAATGTCTCCAGCAAATGCATGAAGGAATACAAAGCCCTGAATTAGACTCATAAATTAGAGCTCCAAAGTTAAGACAGTGTGAGTATTACGAAGGAATCCAGACCCAGTGCCACTGTCACAAGAGTGAAAGGCATAAGTGCCATGGTTGTTATGCCAAACATGACAAAAAACTCCACATGGGTGCTGTACTTTCATGACCTTGGTTATTCCTATTAGACCAGGAGATCAGAAATTTCATATAGCATATTAGGAATTAAATGTCTACCTGCATGTTAAAGGAGTAATAATTTTTTTTTTTTTTTTTTTAAATAATAGGGATTATACTTTTTCCCCAGCAGCAGTTAACAACCAATTTAAGTACCTCACTGAACTGTCTTGCTCTTTGTAGCTATATAAGCAATCCAACGTCAGTGATGAATGACTGCAGATGAGTAGTAGGTACATTAAACCTACACAGTCAGTGCCCTCTGAATTGCTGTTGTTGAATGTATATACTGTAAACCGAAAAGAAAATTCAAGAGAAGAGCCTCTGGGAGAAACAACAAAAAAAAAATATGGCAAAAAGTGCAGTGTGTATGATGCTGCATCTGTGTGTGTCTATCATAAACAAATCCAGTACATCATAAAGAAATCCAGTACAATCTGAAAGCAGAAAGGGGGACCTGAAGGCATTCCTTGGAACAGTATTCAAAGCAAAGCTAATTACCGAGTTCCAATAGTAGAAAGAAGGAGTATTTCAAAGCCTAACAAGATACACTGGACACTACCTGTGGAATATTACAGGGTACAAATATTGAACAAAGCATTGAGAGTGAGGATTCTGAATTACCAAACAAAAAGTAAGAGAATATTAACACCTGATTAAATTAAGCAAGTGGAACAGATGCAGAGGAAGAACTAGAAAGTATGGAAAGTAAAGGAGGAAAGAAGAAAAAAAAAGTTGTTCGCTAGTAAAAGGAAAGACAGACAAACAACTAGATAGATTTAAAAAAAAAAAAAAAACATCTTAGAAACTGTATCTATGGCAACACTGAAATAGAAATTAGTAGACATTTTTTCTGCAGTTGAAGCCTGAAGGTTGGAAGAAAATCAAGCCAAGTTGCCAACTATTTTTCTGTGGTCTGGATTATAGAAAACATGTCAGGAGACAGGAAAGAGAGTATCAATCAGTTCAGAAGAAGTGAAATACAACATCCTTCTTGCTCTCCTAATGAGCTCCACTTTTTACTTCTTGTTTTCTAAACAAAAGATGGGCAGATTTTTTCAATAAAAGCTTTTTTTTTTTCCCTAAGAAATGCACACCTGGTTGGATTTGGGGGAATTAGTCTGATTTAAAAGGGTCTAGGTTTTGCACAAAATTGTATCAATCTTATTAAAAAAACCCTTAACAAAACACAAAGAAACGCAAACAAAAAACCACAAACAAAATAAAATCAATGCATTTAACTAATCTAAGGTAAAGAATTTAAATGGTTGATTACCTTGATTGCATTTTCTCACAAAAAAATATGAAATCAAACATTTTTATTTTCACAGTGCCAAACTTGGTCCTTATATTCCCAAAACTTGTTAGTTACATATACATAATTACTAACATAAGTTGCAATCAGTTAGAAAATGCTACAATATTTCCACTAGAGTTCTGTTTCTCTAATGTGCTGCACAACTCATATTTCTGGTTTTCTCTAAGAAGGTATCATTCCTATTTAAAAAGTAAAGCTTGATTTTTCATTGCTTTGTCCTTTGTTCAGTCATTTAAACATGAGCAGTGGGTGTGAAGTGTTGGCAGATGTGTCACACCATGTTACACTGCTTCTAACAACTACACAGGGAGAAAGGCACTGGATACTTAACCTCACCACTTCTGTTTTACCATTTAGGCAGAAATGTTCAAGATTTACTTATTGGACTGTTTAAAAAAAGGAACGGATTTGGAAGCTGACTGTCAAGCATATATGTTAATAGAAAAACTCTGCAATGAGATTTTCAGTCTATCCATTGGATATATATATATATCTGGTAGAACTGAAACAGAAAAGGTGCAACATACTGGTGAACTGAAAATATGAAAAACATAAATTAGGGGAAAAAAAAAATCATGTCCCAAAGTTCAAAAAGTATTATTTTAATATGTTTCTGAAATAAGTTTCATAAAATGTCTGGTTTAATTCTAAAATTAAGTATTTCTTCTCTTGGAGAACCTTATTCAGCGGAACAATCTGACAGAAGTGAACCAAAGCTTCCCCATGTGCTGAAGTACATCTCATGTGTATACTCTGTGCATAAATTACATCCCTGGGTACATCAGGAGATCTCATAATTCTGCATTCCATTGTTCAAAGTGCTCTTCCTCACTTCAACTAAGAAACATGCATCCAATGCAATAGTGCCTCAGATTGTGCTGACAGAGCTGCTGATTTGAGAGTTTAGGACTCACACATTTCCAGTACAGAATTTTTAATTTTACACATCATACTCCTAAAAATTTTCTCAGATGCTGCATGTATATAGAAAATGTGTTAAAACTCTATGAGAAACTGTTATTTTAACACACCATTGCAGTAATTCCAAATGCTAATATATCAAATTAGTCTGTTATTTTAACTGAGAAATCTCTCTGAAAATCTTCTATAAATAGCAAATTCTACAACAGAGAAGTCTCTAGCACCTTGTGAGCAGAAACTAAAAACCAGCAGAGACATAGATCATGGGATTTTAAACCTTGAAAAGAGAAAAGGTGAAACAAAATTGGGATACAAGGACAGTCAGGATAAAATTTACAACTACTTGTAAGAAGGTATAAAGTAAGAAATCAAGATTAAAAAAAAAAAAAAACCAACAATTAATAATATGAAATTTGGGTCCTATGGAGCATATCCTCATAGAAGACACTGGAAATGTTTTCTTCTCACACTAGAAATTAATGTAGCTCACATAAGAGTTATCTTTACCTCCAAAAAAAAAAAGAGAACAAAGAAGGAATTAAGGCATTATTATGCTCAATGAAGTTGAGAAACTCTATGGTAAGAGAAAATATAATCCTATGATGTTTATATTACATATACATTATATTACATATCCTGTACATAATCTCAGCCCGGGTCTTACATGCATCTTCAAAACAGAGACTGAAAAAGAGTTTAAAACAACTGTGAATATTTTGAAAAGTTCTGTTAAAATGAAGTACGATGCACCCCTCCTTGGGAGAACTTGCAGCATGCTTAGGTCTTGCCCTGGTCCACCTTGGCCAGACAAACATCATCATAATAAATCTGCAGAGCTGGCTTTGGTGGTGCAACCGTCAGGTCTGGAATGTATGTTGTATGGAGCCTACACTGTGCTTGCCACGTAACGCAGTTACATTTGAGTCATCATCGTGTTTATGATTGGACTATGACTAATGTATTCTACTGCTTTTGTTAAACACAAATCTTGGAAAAAAAAAAAAACAACCAAAAAAACCACCAACATTCAAACTACATTCAAACTGAGTATTGCACATCATTTTCACATAACCACATACAGCAGCTGTTTCAGACTAGAACTAAAAAAAAGAATTTGAACAACTCTTACTTGTATCACACAACAGAGGTTGCATGCATCACAAAAGTAAGAGAAACACTCTCTGAAATTGTACCCTGACATATAGCTGTTGTGCTATATGAAGTTTATGCAACAACTGCTGCAAAGGTACACTGTACAATGAGTAGCGTAAAGCTTCTGCTTCTATTCTGAGTAATTTATCAAATGCTTAGCTGTATTTTAGAGATCTCTTTTCATAAGCTCATATTACAGCACTGAGGGCCATACTGTGATATCCCCATGCTCACACTGATGAACCATTATCCATACAACTAACCCTACTGTGATGTAACTGAAGTGCAGCTCTTACAGAGTTGTAAATACAGAGCAGTAAATTGAAATCGGTATTTTCAATATTTTCCTATGTGTCTATCATTCTGCAACAAATATGAATTAACAATTTATTTGGTTATTTTTGCACAAGGGATCTCCTCCTAACTCATGCCACTTAGGAAGTTTAAAAAGCTGCATTTTAACAAACTGTGGGTCACATACATTGAACAACCTCCCTTTTAAAATCAATATTCTCCAAGTTCACTCAAAAGGTGACTTCTGTTTTTGGACTAAATGCCTTTACTATGCAAAAGAGGCAAACATCAGTACATAGTCTTGGAGAGGATCTACTACTCATTTGCAATACCTCCAGGTAGCAGGAAACCAGTTGTGCCTCAGCCTATCTTACATTCAAGTAGCAATAACTTTGAAATCTGGTTTGGTTTTTTGGGGTTTGTTTGTTTGTTGGTTGGTTTTTTGTGTTTGTTTGGGTTTTTTTCTTAAATAAAACTACTACAGTTATCATGCAGAAAGAATCCAGAGATTCAGATGGCAGGCATCTACAACCTTATGAAATAAGGAACTCCTTATTCAAAACTGCAAGCACTATTTCCCTGCCGCTTTTGCAAGATTAAACCCAGAATATTAAAAGAAATATTCAAAGTGACTGCAGAGCACTGACATTGCTATCTGGATCTCAGATTGTAATGGTTCCTTAAGGAGCTGTTACAGCCTAGCTAGTTAATGATCCCTAAACAAAGAAAGACTTATATGACTAGTCTAACAACTCTGATAAAGTTGTTAGTGTCTGCCAGATCACAGTTCTAGAGCATCACAACCTCAGAGACAGAAATGTCTCCAATGGAGTAACTCCCATTACTGGAGTGTATAATTGCTTTCATCAAATCAGTGTACATAACAACATACAACATAAATATCTGAATCTTCTCTGTCCCCTATATATGTAAAATTAAATTCACTAGTACAACATGTTGCTTTATTGCCTTTTCAGTAAGAAATGACAGATCTACGTGATGTAATTAAAAGAAAGATAGAAACTGGTTTTCAAGACACTGAGCCCTACACAAGCAGAGATGACATTTTTAACACATGCTTTTTTATTAAATGACTACAAAGAGGAACTTTGGATCACTCTGTTAGAAGAAGAATTCAACTACATCAAGCTACTGTCTGCACTTCTTCAGTTCCAAGAGATTTTTTACCTTAAAAAGAGAGTGCTCTGCTCTTGATATGGCAGTACAATACCACTATTTTCAATAACATTTACACTAACTTCAGAGAAGAAAAGAGTGTTTCCCATGGAAATACATTAATCATTCTGCACAGGACTGGCATGAGGTTTAAGTCTTTCTCTGACTACTCAAAGCTTTTTAAAGAAATATTGATTTGCACTGGGGTTTTTTTTGTTCAAATTACCTTCACCCCAATTTAATTCATAAGTGGATGTGCCAGATAAAATTCTGTCTTTCTGTCTTACACACATGATATAATAGAGGAAAGTAAGGCAGATTGAATATAGACAGCCACTCCAACTGCTACTTCCCATCCTCTTCCCATGTGGGTTGAAGAGAGAAGACTGTTTGGAACTCAGTTAAAATCAGACCAGCATCATATTATTCACTGAGGCAACACATTGTCATTCATGACACAACAGCAAGAGGGAACAGAAAAGCTTTGCCATATTTAATACTGCCAAGTACAATCACCAACATGACTGACAGCAATTCTGGATAACTAACAATCAGTGTGATTTTCCTATTTCAACTACCTTAAAAACGGACCTTCAGCTGAAAAAGTGTTCATCTTGATGGTTTTTTGAACAAGTTGTTGCAAAGACCATTTATCCTGGACATGGTACTTTTCTCAGTGTTGACAATGATCAGTGCAGTATAATAATAATCTTTTCTTAACTTCCCTGGTAATTTCAGATTCCTAGTACAAAATGCCATCCCTAAAACAAGCTAAGGGAATCAACTTGTTAAAGCCAACCTGCTTTCTTGGTCTTATAGATAATCCGTCATAGCACAATTAATTGCCAGAGGAGTGTATTGCATGCACATTCACTGTTTCATCAAGCTAATTTGAAGCAAACCCACATTTATTTATTGATGATAGGTAAGGTAAAAATAACTAAAATCCACTGAATATATTTTTTCCCTTTGAGTTACTGTATTTTTTTCCTGATGTTTCAGTAATCAAGAACAGAAAGATGTAGTTTTCCACACTGTGCACTGATAATTTTCCTACCTCTAAGTGAACTGGTACTCGTAATAAAGAAATTATCTATTATAGAGAAAGATGCCTGCATAAAGTAAAATAGGCTAAAAGATGGAATCAGGCTCACGACCAATTTTCACTCAAATGACCCTCAAAGGTTGTAATGTGGGTTTCGTGATAAGCAGAGGAAAAATAGAGATATAGAGAGAGATGCATCAGCCGTCTTCAAAACGTGCAATGATCTATAAAATGTGGGGTTTGTTCCGGACTTAACCCTACTTCCTCCAAGTTTTATAGCTATCTTGAGTTCTGTAAAGAAGAAAATATTGGAAATCGTGTTATAACAACAGTCCCTGAAAACATTCTTGTCTAATTAGTTCACTCCAAGATATTGCACATGCAGGGTTTTTTGTCTCCTAAATGCTTGATGATTCCCAAAGAGATTTTGGCCAGTTTTCATTTGAAGAGTCAAGCTTAGTTAGTTTTATATTGGTTGAGACTAATGGGAAAATATGAGGAAGAGCAAAAAGGTCAAAGCAAATTGCAGAAGTATTTCTCCTGACAGCATTATCAGAAGCGTGACCATTTAAGGACACATTAAGAGAGGGTACCATGAGAAAGGGAATAATTTTCCTAAAGGCTAACGGAAAATGCAATACTTGCCACAGAACATTCTCTTTATCCTCTCAAGTGGGTTTAGTAGGGCAAGAAAATATATTAATAATTGCCATTGTAAGTACCTTAAAGGCTTTGACTTGTACAAAAAAAAAAAAAGAAAGAAAAATGAATGGAATACAATTTATGAAGGATGTTCTGTCTGACTGCTGTATTGTGGGATCCTTAGTTTGAAATCATTAAAGGTCATTCCACAGTAAATGCAAATAACTGGCAAGTGTGACACCAGACCAACATGCACTAAATTGGCAGAAGGACACCAAATTGGGTTTCTTGCAGTAGTTCAGTTATTTTTAACATTTTTGTCAAGGCCAAATCTTGCCAAAGCCAACTGGACTATAACAGCTCTAGGAAGTGTAACTAAGTTCTCCTAAGTGTTTATAGGCTAGACTTCGCATTACAAGTCAGCGTATATTTGCAAGTGATTCAGTGAGCATAGGACTTTAGCTCCTGATCTTTACTTTGTCTAAAGCAAAATAAGGCAAGTGAAGTTAACAAGAATACTAAAAAGAACCCTGAGATTATAGCCCTAGTGCCTGTATTTCTTCATTTGCTATTAATACTAATATGTCCATAGCAAAGTCCATGCTCATGGACAATAATATCAGTATTCCCAAGAAGATATCACCCCCCAAAAATGACAAATAAAATCTATGGAAAGTGTGATGGTCATGCAAAAGCCTGACAATTTCTCGATGGAAATGATCAATTGCTATAAGAATTTCAACAGTAATTTCAGAATTTTAAAAATACCTTCTAGATCTCTCTACAAGGGTTTATTTTGCTCTTTTTAATAAAACATTTTCTTTCCAGTGTTTTCTTCTTTTCTTGCCTGACACAT
>JAAGNO010017114.1:32779-65012 GCA_033439905.1 Ceryle rudis
GGAAAGAATACTAAGTCCTAAACAAACATAAACAATAAAAATATTAGGAAAAAATAACAATATTTGGGCTTTTGTTCAATTTACTCCCATAAATTTCTGTGTAAGTTATATAGAAAAATGCTGCATATTTGACTATCTAAAAGGTACCTTTTAGGAAGGGGGATTGGACTAGATGGTCTTCCAAAGTCCCTTCCAATCCCAGATATTGCACAACCTTTCAGAAAGAGGAAGATAAAGAAAAAAAGCTAAATACTCACTCATCTTATTTTATAACAAAGTAGGTGGGAAAAGAAGATAATGTAAAATATTAGCTAAAGGAACAATGCTAACCACCAACACCTGATGCAGTTTTAGACAGCAAAGATGCTGTTTAATGTACTCAACAAGTGATATGGGTCACAAGATTATTTTCTAAAAGAATAAAGAAATCAAATATCACCATAATCTGTGGTTCTTCTCGGGTTTTATGGTAATCAAGGTATAGTCTGCTTTGCATCTTTATGACTGTGTTAGTCTAGGTATCATACCAAGCTTGCAGACACACGAGCTGTCTATGGTTCTCCAGAACACATGAGTATAAATGACAAAGAACAGTGTGAAAACAATAATACTCCAGAACTTTATGATAAAAAAGAATGAAAAACAAATTCTGGGAAAGTAACAGAGGGCAACTTAATCCTGCTCCTAAGGATTCACTAAATTATCATGTAGTATTTCTTCCATTTCTCCAGAAAGGCATATTGCCCTGAAACGACTAAATCAGCACTATAAATTGTAGTATTTTGTGGATACATGGCATCAGCAGTACAAAGAAGTCTTTGCGTAATCTTGTGGTTTGCAGATCCAATTGCAAAATCAGCAGTGAGCTGTACATAACTGAACCAGATAGTCTAAGAAGGTATTTGGAAAAACTGGGAAAAGGACTGATTTGAATTTGGATTTTTATTTTAATTTTTTATTATTAACAATCCTATTCTGAAGGCACCAAATACAATTTCCTTTTACTAGATGCTGTACAAAAATTAAAATAAATAGCAGCTCTTACTTCAGTTTATATGCCTGAAGGAAACGCACATTTGCCTTTCGCACATCCCCATATGAGACCCGTATTAAGAAGAAGCTGAAGGTGTATGAATGAAGATAAAATTTAACTCAAGATTTTAAGTCCGACATTTTCAGCTATGCAGAAAGGGTTTTAATTCATATTCAGACATTTTTAATAGTACACTCGGATCCTTAAATGTATATCACTGCAGCTTCACTCTACTACATCGTTTGAAGATCTATTCCATTTCTTTAATTACCTGTGTTTACCCTAAAGCAAGGGGCCAGAATATCTTCTTGCATCATTAAAAGATGCCTGTGCTGCCTTCTTCCTGGCTTTTAAGTCCTAAAGTACAGACAAAGATCAATAGGATATAATGACAACTTATCAAAACCACAGTGTAAGCAATCAAAGACAACTCCATGGCAGTGGTGACCTTTGAACCCCTATACTTGCTTAATTTCATTATGGGTGTTTGTTATTACGGCAAATGGCAAACTCACTTTTTATATACAATTTTAATGGGATGCAAGGGGATCTCCCAGCTAGTAAAATGGCAAAATAAAAGAAGTCTTATTGTACCCTTTCATACAATATTTGGTCTAAAACTGTACAGAAGAGTATTGAAATGACAGCAGTCACTATATTCTTCCACCATGCTGCTATCATCAAAGGTAATCTAAAGACTGAAAAACAGTATCACAGAATCATCTAGGCTGGAAAAGACCCATGAGATCATCGTGTCCAACCATTCCAACTCTGTATCTCCTACAGAGGTGTCCAGATAGTTCTAGTTTTACCAATAAAGACAGAAACAAGATTATAAATTATAATTCTCTTCACGTTTTTACATATCTCCTCTGAAGTATTGTTTACAAATTTTTTTACATCAGCATAAAGATTCCCTGAGATAATGTTGCTGTTATTTTGATCTAAATCAGTAAAGACATTTATTCTCATCATGATGCTGTGGAATATGGAATTGAACATATTGCCTAGATATTATCTAGCCTCATATTTTCCTGTAAGATTAAATTCAGCATAGAGGGAAAAAATGGAAGTTGCAGTCCTTTCACTTAACATGTATGTCTCAGTGTGAGATTTCAGAATACTGTATTTATTAGGTAACGTGCATTGCTTTATGCTTTTAATGTTTCTGCCACTTGGTTTTCATAAAAATTATTATTCCAAAATAAGTGAAGATTCCTATTTGAATATCTCCTAATCAAGCTTCTCAATGTAGAACATGAATGTAGCATACACCCAAAGTACAAGAGCAGGGACAAGAGGGATACTTGAGTAAAAGCAGTAAAAAAAAGAGACACAGACAAGTCTTTTCTAGCCTTTGCAATTATAAACTGCAGTTGAAGTCTGCACTTGACTTCTGCTGGGAAGAGAAAAATAATTTTTGAATCAATCCTTTTGCATGGCATTTCAGGAGCGATCCAGTAGGGAGGTGAAGGGAGGTTAGAAATTACCACCTCAGAAAAAAAATCCTGCAACATAGTTGGGTAGAAGACTTAAGAAAGTTTATTCCAGCATTTTTGGGGCTTTTTCAGTCTTACATTATGACATTTTTCGCTTTTACTAGGAAACTGATTTGTTACCAGGCTCTGACTCAGACAATAGTGGACAGTATGACGTTCAGGATTCCCCGGTGCAGCTCATTGCTTAGCCAGCCAGTGGATTACACAGCCAGCTGGCAGCTCACTGTCCTCCAGCTCTTCCTGCAGTGCCATCCAGACACTTTCCTCATTGTCACCATAGGTCACCACAATATACACTTGTAACAAAAGCACACTGTCCTACAAACACAATGAGTAATACAAAGTCCTTATTCACTGACTGAATCATTGTCATTGTGTCCCAAAGGATTTAGGGTAAACTAAGTATATTTTAGGTAAATCCTGAGGAGTTAGAGTACCGTTCTCTCCAGTATTTTAGAGCATTTATTCCTGACCTGATGGATCACAAGAAATCAAAATTTTGAGACTATGATACAACAGTAGATAGGAGAGTTATCTGAGAAGTAGCATAGGTAAAGTTTGTGAAATTAGTTGTGTATATCATTATGGCTGTATTATATTTCAATCTGCTTTAAACATACAGTAGCCACGTCTCAAACCTAGCTTATCTACCTGAAATTGAAAAAGGCAACATTTACTGTTTCTGTTCTACATGTGGAGCATAATAACACAAAGCCAACTATGGCACATAGGTTTGCACAAAGAGAGCTCTTATTCAGTGCCTAAGTGTTGTGCAAGGAAATTAAAAACTTCGCTATGATTAAAGGCACTTGGCAAGGTATCTGTTTTAATTTGCTACAGTTTGAATGTCTGTTTATTTTGACCTAGAATTTAGGGAAAAAAATTCGTTGTATCCCACATCTCTATCTCTACAAAGAAGGATTTTGACTCTACAAAGAATGCAGTAAGTCCAAATTCCAAGCAAAATATTACACCATCAGTACCCAACAAACAGCTGTGCTGGGAACATTAACAAATAGTAAATTCATATTAAATGCAAGAAAATTTGCAGAGTTGGGGCTATACAGTAACATAATTTTGAGTCAATTCAATGAATAGTGTCAGTAAGAAAAAAATAAAGACTGATGATTTTGTTGGATTGCAAAAGTTGGAAAAGGTTAGGCAAAAAAATCAATCTGAATGTGAAACACTTTATCCTGATGTGAGCAAAATGTTACATTGACATTAAACATAGTTGGTGATTTTTTTTTTGTCTTATTAGTCATTCCAACAATTGGTGTTCCATTTAATGTAAACCACTTCCCTCCTTCTGTCATGTCCCTCCCACTTTATGAGTTCTATCATGCTAGTGGAGCAAGTAAGTACTTCTAAATAAAGAAAAAACATGAAGAATTTTTAGATCAGCATTAGGAAACCATAGTATTCCCCAGGGGCGATAGAATAAATCTAAAGTATTCAGATGCTAAAAGTAAAACTGAGAATCTTAATAAATAAATAAATATTCAAAACAATGAAATCTGTAAACAATGAATTCTGAAAACATAACAAAGACACTGCTACCATATAAAAAGCTGTGTGACACTGCAGACAAACTTATCTCAGGAAAATAACACATTTCCAGACGTATGTATTATATATAAAAGACAGAAATTACAGGTAGAAATATGCAGGTACACCACTAATACTGATTTCCAATAGAATCAAGTCACTTGAAATGACCAGACAGGAAGGAAATAAATCTGTATATTTTGCAATCAGTTAATCCTTAGTAAATTCATTAATTTTTAAAAAGGAAAAGAATTAAATCCAGAATAATGAATCTCAAATGGCAATGATGTTTTCTGAACAAACCAGTTATTGGTAGCACTTACCACACTGAGAAGCCATTAGAAATTATTTTTTAAATGAAAAAAACAGAAGGCATCTTTGAAAGACAATTGAACAAATTAATTTCTAACAGAAACAAAAAGTTTCCCATATTTGTTCCAATAAAGTAACACCTTTTCTCTTGTCTGCTTCAAATTTACAAAAAGCAGGATGACATTTTTTGCACACATATAAAGTACTGGCATTCTGAAAATGTAATGGGAAATTTCAATTTACCCACTAGACTATTTGAAAAATAATATCCCGTCCTCCACTTTCTTTCTTAATTAAACCTTTTAAGTTGCATTTAATGGCTAAGTTTGTCCAAAGAGTAATAAACAATTGAAGAATTCATTGAGTACCAGGTAGCAAATACATTACTTAGCATGATATGACAGGAAATTACTGGCCCAGTTAGTGACACAGATTCTTTAGTGCAAAGTAAAAAATAAAAAAAATGGATCCCTAACGAAAATAAGATGCTCTGCAAAGCTGAAACACCATCTATGAACATTATGCTTTGAAGTCTAAGAATGTCTCCCAGGAAAACTGAAAATAATGCACTAAGCAAGTTACAGAGTAATGCCATTTTCTTTCTGTGACATTTTTTAGCTGTGTACTGCAAGGGTGTATTAGGAAGAAACAGTGTTATCAGCTGTCCAGGGAGAGTAGTTTGAAAAATTTTAAAAAGATTGCAGGGATTATGTAAACTATGGGTTTTCCCACAGGATGTTGTTACTAGTGTGAGTAATCTCTTGGTTTACAAAACCATGCTTTTACAGATAGGTGCCTACTTATCCTGGCATAACACAGTCACCATCATTGCTGTCCTTTATGCACTGAAGAATCAAATGGAACTTTGAGGTACACTCTCCTGTAATGTGCTGAGTATGTCCAATATCCAGGAAAGTCTCTGGAAGTTAAAAGGTTCTGAATCTTCCAAAATAAAACCACACAAAACCCAGCGCCTCACAGCATCAAAGGGAAACTGTTAAAGAGGAAAGAAGGAAAGGAGAGAGGAGAAGAGGAGAGAAAAGGAAAAGGAAAGGGTGAAGAAAGGAAAGGAAATATACTTGGAAGGAAAGCGTGGCTGGAAGGTCCATGAGATACAAATCAGAGTGATTATATTCAGCAGTGATTCTTCTCTCAAAAGGAAATTGCAAGAACTACAGTCTCTTGATAGGCAGTTTTGCTGTTGTGGTGTAAAGTTTTAAATGTGTTTCACACTCAGCTTTTTAAAGATATTGCTATGTGAATTAAAATCCATAAAATATGTCACTCCAGTTTTCCCCCTGATCTGAGTGTATATATAAGGTCTCTCTTTATGGTTACTCTTCTCTGTCCTGAGAACAGGGAATAGTAAATCAACCGCCTCAGACTATCTCCCGTCTTTTATGAAGCCACTTGAGGGATATTTCTGTGGTTTGGATTTCAGCCATTAATAAGGACAAGGTAAATGAGGACAGAATTTGCCTCCTTAAATCACACAGGGAATCAGTACCAAATATTAGTACATTCTCAGACTGTCACCTTCACACTGTAGAAAAGCCCTTTAATGCAGGAAGCTGCCAGTGGAATTTCTTGGTAACTGGATTTAAGTAGAATTACTCTTCTGATGAGCAAAACCCAATCCTGTGGGCTACCCTGGATAGATCTATATTTATGACATATCTGCAAGATGCAAGCGTCAAGGAACCTGCAGCAATGGCAGACTGAATCTAAAGATGTTTCTGCAACATGCTAAACATACAACCACAATTTGAAGTTTGCTTCACAAGCTTTATTTCCCTTCTAGTTGCTCTGCAGTTTCTCTGCAGAAAGAGGTAGAGAAAAGCTCTGCAAAGTTCCTTTTGTTACAATAAACTACGACTGCACTTTATTACACTTGTCCAGATTATGAGCATGTTAATTCTGAAATTTTTAAAAAGCACAGTGTTTATCAGACAAGTTGAGGAAATAAAAGTTTGTTAATGAGCAAACCTGCATTTATCTTACACTGGTATAATTTCACTGACTAGATGGGTATGACAAAAGATTCATCTCAGAAGAAAATCTCTTTCTAGTTCTTGTTTTGTTTTCTAAAGGTCTAATTTGGTATAATTGTTTATAGCACTTCATTTTAAGGAATCCATTATAACAGCCTCTGAGTGCAGGTAATTAAATCCATATATCAATTTACTCTGACTACATTAGGAAAGGAAAACTACCCATCCCACTGCCTAACTTAGCACTAGCAGAAAAGTACACCAACACCTTGAGTTGGAATGCAAAACTAAACCCACATCAGTAAATTATCATGTTAAGACTAACCATCCTTCTTGTAACTCAAGTAAAGAGCATAAAAAGCAAATATGTAATGCACCATGTAAACACATCACCTGTACATAATAGCAATGAGGTCACACTGGAACAGAAAGCATTTAAAAAACGTCAAGAAAACTTAAAATGTTTTCCTAGTCAAGCTTTGTAAAGGAAACAAAAACCCCCACAAAAATTTTCCTTGGGATAAATGACCAGCTATGGCTAATGCCATTCAACTTCCCCACAGATCATCACTTTTCTCCTGTCACTAATCATTAGGAAAAGAAAGGGGGAGGGGAGGAAGCCTTCACATTATCACATAAGTGAATATAAATCTATAGGAAACCATTTAAATTTTACATGAGCAAACAGCCACATAGAGAGAAGTGGGAAATCTGTGCATGCTCCACAGAACTTTTAGGGAATGTTTTCTTCTTTATTTCAAAGAATGATAGAATCATAGAATCATCAAGGCTGGAAAAGACCTCCAGGATCATCAAGTCCAACCTTCTACCTAACACTTCCATGGTCACTAGACCATGTTCTGAAGTGCCACGTCTACTCGCTTTTTGAACACCTCCAGGGATGGTGACTCCACCACCTCCCTGGGCAATCTGTTCCAAAGTTTAACTACTCTTTCACTAAAGATATTTTTCCTCATATCTAATCTGAATTTCCCGTGGTGCAACTTGTGGCCATTTCCTCTTGGCCTGTCATCAGTTATGAGGGAGAAGAGTCCAGCACCCGCATCTCTACAACCTCCTTTCAGGTAGTTGTAGAGAGCAATAGGGTCACCTCTCAGCCTCCTCTTCTCCAGACTAAGCAAACCCAATTCCCTCAGCCTCTCCTCACAGGACGTGTTTTCCAATCCCCTAACCAGTCTTGTTGCTCTTCTCTGTACCCTCTCCAGTACCTCTATGTCTTTCTTATACCACAGTGCCCAAAACTGTACACAGTACTCCAGGTGTGGTCTTACCAGTGCTAAGTACAGGGGCATGATCACATTCCTACTGCTGCTGGCCATGCTATTCCTGATACAGGCCAGGACGCTGTTGGCCCTCCTAGCCACCTGGGCACAGTGTTGGCTCATATTCAATTGGCTGTCAACCAGCACACCCAGGTCCCTTTCTGACCAGCAGCTTTCCAGCTACTCATCCCCAAGCCTATAGCACTGCCAAGGGTTGTTGTGACCAAAGTGCAGGACCCTGCACTTAGCCTTATTAAACTTCATACAATTGACCTTAACCCACTGGTCCAACCTATCCAGATCTCTCTGCAGAGCCTCCCTACCCACAAGCAGATCAACACTCCCACTCATGTCATCTGCAAATTTACTGAGGTAAAGAAGGTTAACTAGAATAAGATGAAAGAATAGATTCATGTCTGTTATTCTCCATTCATTTTCTATATATACCTACATTCTTCATGGATGTCTGCTCATTTCAAACTGATGCATATAAGCCATGTGTATAGTGGACAGATTTTTCACTTGGTTTGATTGATGCATCTCCCTAATACTCCACTGCAAACTGGGGACTATTTCATATTAGAAACTTACTTTTTCTTTTCCTGTGAAAATGTTTGTGGAAATAAGACTCCACTTATCTTAAGTTGTGTAAAATTCCTTGAATAATAATATTCTGACCTGACCCGATATTTTAACCTGAGAGACTTACATTTAAGTATATTCACCATCTCAAAGATGAAAGTTCCTAAAACTTACTGTTAAAATTACTGTTAGCCGTCACACAGCTTACACATGCCAGTTTTTAATAGATGAAACATAGAAATAATATATTGTACATTGACCAGAAAATATGTCAAGTTCAGTGTTAACTACTCTACCACTACTAATAATCATAATTGCTACAGAAAATGAATGAATAATTCTTTCATTTCTATTTTGTATGCAGTTTAGTTAAGATAGATAATGATTTGATTATATTTAATTACAAATGCAATATACAAATAAAGTTGTTTATTCTAAATATTAACCCTGTTAAACAGCATGAGAAAATAAATAAATAAACCCATCCAAAAAAAGAAGTGACAGAAACAATAAAAACATGACTTTGAAAAAAACCAACCTATTGTACATTCAGTAAAATTAATTTATGTGGAGATGGCCAACACATTTTCAAGAGCACCTATTCAAAATGCAAAGGCATATGAGTACTCTGTTTTTATCAAAGAATTACTTTGTGCGATATTACTGTATCATATTTTTCATTAGCAAATTCTGTGCAACAGATTTAATGATATAGAGCAAATCCACACTCACATCCAGTTTTACCCATGATTTAAGAGTCTACCAAACTAACCTCACAAAATGTCTAGGTGTTTTTTTCATCAAGTATAGAGAATTAAATGGTTCTGCATTCTATAAAAAGCCAGCACACTAAAACTACAAAATTAATACAGAAATTACAACAAAACCACATTCAACATGAAAATTACAACATACACCCATTCCTGTTTATGCTAGACTTCCATTTGTAACTTTCTTTTTTTTTTTTTTTTTCCTCTGGGTGGTGGAAGAGGAGGGGTCAGTAGCAGAACTGGAGAGGATACAATAGATTGTTAGCAATACTATATGAAGAGTGTTGCTGAAATATTTTAAACTATTTTAAAGATGAAAGGTTATTCTTCTACAAGAATGGATGCTGTTTCTATCCACAATCCACTGCCTAAGATTCTTCTATGAAGGATTCGGCCACATCTTCCTTTGCCACAAGTATGAATATCTATTCAAATATATAGGTCTGATAAGGTTTTCATTCAAGATAAAAGGGATTTGATTAGCTCCAAATCTGAAGACTTTGCTGAACTTTTCAGATTTATGACGTACCCTGCTCAAGCCATATCTCTATAGAACATGCAAAAAGTCCTGGAATTAATGAGACTCCTCAATAACAGCTTATTTTACACTGCAGGGGAATAATAGGGCCAGCAGATTTCTGTTAATTGAGATCCCTAATCCATGCACTTGGGAAGAATATAGGTGCTCACAGGCCATTCAGTGTGCAGGAGTAGGAGCTCCAGCTTCCCAGGCAGGCCCATCTCGTCCCTGCCATCTTGTCCCATCTTTCCCCTAGAAATCATTTATCTCCCTTCCACCGATTTCAGTTAAAAATGAAATGTCTTCATTGCAATACAGTCCTTTAAAGTCAATCCACATTCCTCCCAAAGGGGGAAGTAATTGACTCCAAATTCCCTATTTAAAATGTTGTGCATTTTTTCATATGCTGAAGGAATTTTATGGGTTTTTTTAATGGGACCTTACAACATTTTCTGATTACTTGGATAGCTTCCAGAGTAGTCACTTCACAACATCCTGTTTCCTGTCCACCTTCCTCACTGCCCAACCATCTCATACACACTCATGCACACCGTCTAATTACAATGTGGGTTTGCATTAAAACTTGATGCCTAATCAATATTGCCTAATTCTACCACTAATAATGATTAAGGGCTGAATAAGTTTGCTTTCTTTGAAAAAGGTTATTTACACTTTTGGACAAAATTCTAAAGAGCATCAGCAAGTCATTTTCAGAAACAAATTTAGGCACTTCAAAATCTATATGTAATACTACATTATACGTAAGGTGTCTCCTCAGAGTCCTTTACTAGCAGCTGAAAATTCACACACCTAGTGGCATCCTGAAATCGTGCCTTGCACAGGTTGAGGATACTGCGTCATGCTGATGAACCATATGGCTTTTGATGCGTTCAGAAAGTGGGCACAGTTCACCTGGGTTTCCCATGTAGACCTATCCTCTGACTCTTCAGATGACATTAACATTTTTAAAACTTTACCCTATGCCAGAACTGGTCAATGCAATGAACCAAGAAAGCAGCAAATAAAATAGGGCATATGAAGTATCCTTTAGAAACTCTTTACTTCTAAGGTGGGCTATGGACTCAGCACTGATGGAAACAGATGCTCCCGAATTGCCTCCTCATTATGAAGCTGAAGGTACAGAACTGAGGGAGGGTTTATACCTTCAAGAAAGAGAAAAAAAAAGTATAGAGGTATCCTAAAGAGAGAGATGGATAAAAGGTGGAGTAAAACAGAAACAAAATGAAGCACAGGGAGAGGGCAGAAAAAGCAAGGATCAGTCAGTAGCAAACAAAATTGCAATAGGCATGAGGAAAGAAGTGCGTGTTGGAAAGGGAAATACAAAAGCTGAGACGTGAAAACAAGGAATGAAAAAAAAAAAAAAAAGCAAGAAAAAGCAAAAGCAAGCAGCCTAGTTTTAAGACCTACTGCACTGGGACTTCTGCAGACCACACAATAACTCCGCAGAGTTCTCCTTTAGGACCTTGACCCAAAGAGTATTACTGTGACTCTCATGGGCTTTGGATTAGGCAAGTGCCCCAGAGTATAAATTTATTTATGTAGAACAAGTATTTCTTGTATAATTCATCACTGGCTAACAAATGCAAATCCTGTGTACACAGATTAAATACTTCCTTTTTTTGAACCTGTGCGATACTAATCAAAAAATTTGTCAAATTATTGCCCAATTTTACTCATCCCCAACAAGAAAGCATGCATCATTGCATCAGAAAGGCCATCTCTCTCAGACTGCATTATTATAAACTCACTCACTTTAAAGAACTCTCATCGGGAAATACATCCAGCTGGCGAAACAGCCTCATGTTTCCCTAACACACCCCAAATACATGCCACAGATTAACCTGTTCTACAGCTGAATGTATCCACGCAACTAATGAGTGAAATATAATATCTGATATACTTACTGATAGTACAATCCCCAGCCAGTATGGAGGGTATAAATATGCTTTAATGTTCTTTTTATAAGCTGTGCCTCTGTTCTTACAGAATACATTAAATAGGCTGGCATTTAAATTGAGTGCCTCTGGGGAGACGCATCTCCTGAAGCATTTAGTCACCTGACATTAAGAAACAAGTCTTCTCCCCAGTTTAGCAACAGGTTTTATAAATGTGTGAAAATTCTTTATGGATGTATTTGTTAACAACACTAGATCTTTTTCACACCTGTAAAAGGCATTTAAAAATCCTTAGGGAGAGTTTTTCCAGTTTCAACAAGTAAGGAAGGCATTACATTTGCTTTGTTGAATTTTACATGACTCCACCAGATCTTCTTGATTCCCTTGCAGAAGAAAAAAAAAAAAAAAAGATATGTTCTTAATTAAGCTCACTTCCAGTTATTATAAATCAATGAGGTGGCATGCAAAAAATACTTAGTAGTTCAGAAAACTAATTGGATCCTGGATGTGGGCACTGGTGCAGGGTATATACAGCCAATTCCTAGGGAAAAAGAAGTCTAGAATAAATACTCAAAAATTAAAGCTCTTCTGTCAACTGTATGTTAATTCCATATAACATGAGATCTTTGTGAGGATAGCTTAAATATTTCTAAAATGTAACGATTCAGATTTTTTGGAGCACTGTTTTTGACAAAAGATTATTACATAATCTGGGGGGGGGGAATAATATTCTTTGATTGTGTCCAAGATTGATTTGACCTTGATGCTACTACTTTGAGAAAGCAGTTTTCTTAATCACGTAGTCCTCTTTATTAAACAGTTCATTTACAGATTCTTCTCCTTTTGTAAATGGAGGCAAGGTCAGCTACTCTTAGCACAACAATTTATTCCACTATGTCTATGTCTAAGACAGGAGGACTGGAAGAAAAGTCTCTCTACAGAATACATTATACATCTCATTTCAGTAGTGCATTATACATCATTTTTTCAATATATTAAATGCTCTACATGATATATTGGTCCATATTATGTATCATGTATTCATTCCCCTGCAGCAGTTTCAGATTCTGTTTCACTGAATAATGTAATGCAACTGCCGGTTCTTGTCTTGCATCACTTTATTTCATATCATATTACTTCATTCTACATATGGTTCTTTCTCTATTATGGCAGAGTTGCAATATATGAATCATCATAACTTCTATGTTCTCTCAGTATATATTGAGTGATAAGTCCCTATCTTTGTGTAAAATTACCAGTGACAAAAATGAGCAAGACAAAATGTTACAGGGTTAGTGAGTGCCCCTTCAATACAGATTACCATAGCTGGATTTGCACATGACTTATTCTGCTCATCTTCACAGCATGCATTCATAAAGTAAATGAAGTAAACTGTTGCATGTGAAATAAATGTTTTAACAGGAACTGATTTCTGCAAGTATTCTTCAAAAGCAAGTATCATAGCCCAGTGTTTCCATATGTTAATAAGTAAAGAATAATCTATGAGTAACTATTGCATGAATAACCAAGATCTCATTAGAATTATGAATCATGGAATATGAATTAAGTGAATTAATCTTTTGATAGTAATATGCTTCAGGGTCTTGTAAAAAAGATCTCCTTTCCTTAGACAGGAATAATTTTTTGAGCCACAGGTTTTTCTAGAGTCACTATGAGCAAACTGGTGCTGCCAATCTCTGGCAAGTATGAGCTGGCTGAAGAAGGAGCAAAGGAAGAAAACACAGTAAACTGGAATAGAACTGGAAAAGAATACAGACGGTAAGACATTCATTCTTCCACCTATTTATGATACCTAATTTTTGACTCAGTTTCCCCAATTCAAGTAAAGAGGTGAGGAATATTTAGTGACTTAGCACAGTAATTTTTTCTACATTTGCAGATAGAAAGGTGGAGGAAAAAAGAACCTAAATATTTTTATATTCCTTTACTAATATTTATTTCCCAACTCATTCCCGGTGAAAAATGTTTCAAAAAATCCTCGAGAAAGGGAAGGCTGAATGTAGCCTCTTGTAAACACAAACTCCTCCACAAATGTTGCCTATGGGGTTTCAGCATAAAATGAGGCTTTGTAACTCTCAGTTCTTCTAAGTCTATATACTCTTCTCTCAGCAAGACCAGTGATTAATCTAGCAAGATTCCTCCAGTTTGGCAAACTTCTTTGGGAGGAAAAACTATTACTAGCTTTAGATACTTTTAATTACAAGTTTAAGAGTTGATCAAAGACAAAGGGCATTTCTCAGATCCTTCAGTCTTCTTAAAAATAACTAACTCTTTCATTAACACACATTTAAAGGAAAATGATTAATTACATAGTCAAGACACTGTCAATCACAGGGTAATTCCCATTTCTACTGACATTTATATGCGACAAAACCTACTGTACCAAAAAGCTAAGACTGGCTGGACTAGCAATTAATTAGCTGCACTATCTCTACTAAAATGGCTTATGCACTTAGCTTCCTACTTCCTTAAAAGAATCATCTTACCAGGTTTGCAGGCAAGAAGTATCTAGTAAAAACACTAACCAACACTCAGTTGAAGTTACAGGTCCATAATAAGTCACCAGACAGTATTTATGCTGGCAAAGAAAAAAAAATAACATCTATAATTTATATTTATTTAGTTAGCGTATTTCAAATGAACAAGAGTGACTGTTTCATAAACCTGCATACGTCCTTCTGTGAGTTCACTTAATTTACAGGTTTAAGAGAGCTAGCTTTAGGATATGTTTAGAAGAAAAATCATATAGATTTATCTTCCTCTGGTTTGTAAACATTATGCATTTGTGTAATATATAAACTTGTTAATTTCAGATATTTTGTAAATTTCATATAGGCTTATACATAAAAATGGTGTTATTAAACGAGCAAAATGGTCTTAACATTATTGAGGTCTTGAAAGAAGCTGCATGTTCTGCAAGAACATGAATTTTAAATAAACTCTTCACCAATGAGCTGATGAAGATACCCAAAACAAGAAGCAAATATTTTCACTAGCAGTTACCACAGATTTTTTCTTTTCTTCATGACACAAGAAGCCTCTAAGACTGAAGACTGGTTTTGTAGGCTCCCCTCACTACTAAGCCATGACTAACACTATATGG
The DNA here is from genome assembly GCA_033439905.1 of Ceryle rudis. Classification (NCBI taxonomy): domain Eukaryota; kingdom Metazoa; phylum Chordata; class Aves; order Coraciiformes; family Cerylidae; genus Ceryle; species Ceryle rudis. The sequence continues at coordinate 47,358 of JAAGNO010017114.1, forward strand.
CATTGTCATGAAGTTGAGATGGGACATGTAGGTGTGCATATAAAAATATACTATTTTTTACTCAGTGTAATGTCACTTTTTTTTTCTTATTGTCATCATGATAAAAGGTACTAAGCATTTTTATTATAAAATTTGAATTCACATTTTTTCTCATATTTTTATAGCATGCAGTCATATACATATTTTTCTTTTATAACATAGCTACTCAGGTTTTTTACAATGATAATTGGCTGTAAGCTTGAGGATATTACTGCTATCACCTACCATCTCACTGACAAAAGTAGGTTGGAAGAGTTGGGGAGGAAAAGGGAGCAAGAAAAGAGACCATTCCAATTAGTTTTGGAGTAAGGAAGATGAAGGTTTGAGGAATGAACCCTGCAGCTTCAGCAGAACCACTCATTGGCTGATATTTGTGACCAAATGGGGCACCTGAGAGGAAAAAGCAAGAACTTCTACTCTCTGAAGAGGTCAAGCTTCCTGCCAGGGCTGAAACACATGCTCTCCAGGCTGAGCACAGGAGCAACAACAGATCACATACAGCTTATTCCCTTTGTTACTATATCATGCCAAACCTGCAACCACGAGAATGAAGAAAATACAGGAGTCTGATATCTTTTAAAAGGAGTAAACTACTCACTATAGGGAAATTTATTAAAAAGTTGTACACGCTATGCTTTGGTAGTCATACAGCTCCAGTTCTTTTTAAATGAAGGTAGACCTAGATTGCAACCATTGGGAATCAATTCAAGATAGGTTTATATTACAAAAATTAAATTAACTTTAGAAGTGCCACATTTCTTATTTCTGATATCACAGTTATACCCTAAGACAAGATTGCAACTACAGAGAAGGAAAGAAAAAAAAAAAAAAGAAAAGTAAAAATATGGAGAAATTCAGAGAAAACACAGGAACGAGGTCATGTGTTTTATAAGATCCTGGGGACAATTTTCACTCGTCACGGTGAAGCTGAGAGAGCAGCTGATCTGCCATACTCATAACAGGTCAAGTGGACCATGCTGCACAGAGTTCATCTTGCATACTCGGGGGAACTTCTTACCCTTGCGGTTATCTCACCTCTGATTCATATGGCCTGAACCTTTCTCCCAGCGACAGGAGGACGTAACAGCTTTTGATAAATGATCACAGATCCCAGGCTGAAGCAGCAGAGCACGTAGCAGTTTTTCAGCCAGCAGCCATGTGTGGATGGTACAGTCTTAACCACGGCTATTCATGTCCCTTTCAGGATTTACTACACCTGGATGTGGGTCATATCACCTACACCAAGTGCTTTGCTTTAGCATAAACTCGGTAGAAAAATCATCTCTAAAGCTTTAATATGTGCAGAAAACACCTGTGTTTGTGAAAAATAATGGTTCTTACCAGAGTACAGCAATATCTGCTACCATAAGGAAATCCATCAAAAAATATTATCTAGTTTAGGACAAAGCAGCCTTTTATAGACCATAAGAGTAACTGGAACACACATAACTTCTTCCAATTAGCTGGAAGTCCTGACATAGCAGGTGGCAGCAGTGCATCCATTACTATAATGTGGAAAATATATGGTGCATGGCAACAGGCAGTTGTATTTGTCCTTATTATGGAACCTGAAAACAGTACTTTCTATCCTATCGGCTGTGGAAAAGTCACTCTTTCTGACCCTGGCACAGAAACAAGCTTTGAAGAACGTACACAGGTGACACTTTCATGTTTCTTCTGCTAAATGAATATCAGGACTATAACTCTTCTATGCAGAGAATTGTTTTAAATATCCATGACAACAGAAGCTGATTGTGAACAGAATTAGAAAAAAAAGTCAAAAATCATTTCAAGTTATACAGGCACTTCAAAATCTCCTGATCTAGACAAGATGAGAAGATCCTTATGACTGCAGTACACAAGGCAACAGTAGCAAGTGTACTAATAGAGCATAAGAAGTAATAAATATTTGTCTCTCACCCAGAAACAGTAATTATTTTTCATTATTACTCTGTACCCATGACGCTGTTACAGGTTTACCTCTGGTTAATTCAGACACAGGAGATCTGAATCTATATTCTGCCTGATTTCTCAAACATGTCCCTGTATCAGTGGGAATTCTCTGAACAGAGCAGTTACAGAATCATTCCCACAGATGCCTAAAACATAGGAGATCAAAAACGACCAATCAGATTTATATTTAATACATTCTGCAGCCTTCTCCTATTAGACAAAAAAAAAAAATGCTTTTTACAACGGGAGAGGAGAGATTCTTGCCATAGAGTTGAACAAGTCATTAACACATCTGAATAAAAATAGCCTGATACTGTCACTGACCCATTGGCTTAGCCATATTCTAAAGCATTGGATGACAATGTTGGAAGTGCCTGACCTAAGAGCAATATATGTAAATCCCCTTTCAAATAACTATTAGAGAACAATATTCCTTATTCAAGAATTCACAAAATATTTTACTCAAGATTGTGACCAGCCCTCCAGGAGGCAGTGAGGCATTCTTAATTTACAGATGAGGAGCCTGAGAACAACTGATAATAGAACTAACTTCCCAGAGGTGTCATAGAGAGCACACCAGAGCACAGGGAGATCTCTGCTCCCACTCCTGTGCCTAATGCCAGTCCTGCCTGTCAAATCCTTACACTCATGCAAATACTTGGGACTTATAGACAACTGAAGTCATACCTTTATAGACAAGGGCTGCTTTTGAGCTAAAATGACAGATTCTAAACACAGGTAAATAAAATCTAATTGTTAAGGATACATGAGATCAGAACCTGGCTCATTAAATATTTCATTGGAATAGCTACATCAGTTGCCTTTTTTTTTTTTTTTTCATTTTAACATTCATTTTATTGGAATAGCTACATAGGTTATCTCTTTTCTTTTTTTTTTTTTTTTGCCTTTTGACATTCAAGAGGTAGAATGCATAGTAACAGCATTGTCTTAATACTTGCAATGTCTTACTAGAAGGAAACTGTACACACACACACATATATATACATGGGGGGGGGTGGCAGGACTGAAAACTGTTCTGATTCAAAGGGCCATAATTTTGAATGCAGTACAGCCTGCCAACAAGGACACTGAAGACAGATGAAGGTTTATCACACAACGAAGCAACTCTCTTAGAAAGAGGCTGATATGATTGGTGAAGAAACTGGTGTATCCGATATGTCCAGACAATCTTGTGATAAAGAATTCCTGCCTCTCCTGCAGACTCTGCTTTCCTTTAAGGCTCCCAACTCAGCATATTTATCACGACAGAAAATAACTGATTTGGCCCTTACATAGGTGTTTTTTAGAAAAGTATATTTACATAGTATGTGAAGCATAATTTTCTTCTCTCGGTAAAGAATTTTTTATACAAGAAAAGAAAACCAATTTATAATGGTTTTCAATTTAAAGTAATTTTCCCTGATAGGAACTGGGTAAATGACCAAAAATTGTAAGTATAATCATTTCGTTTTCCATGCATGAACTAGTATATGGGACAACTGAATGCCAACTGGTATCATCATCATGCCTACCAAGTTAAAATAGTATTTTGTTATTCTTACTAACTGTTTGTGGGGGATATTTTAATTCTGAAAGCAAAAGTGGTCTGTCAAAAATATTTTGTTATAAGAAATCCTAAAAGAAAAAAGACAGGAAATGTTCTTGTTTATTGTTCATTTAAAGAAAAAAAGAAGGACAGTGCTGCAGAAGATAAGAAAAATTATGCATAAGTAGAGGTCCATGAAAACTTTCTGCAAGGCTTCTTGCCTGTTGTTTTCATTTATATTTCAGATACAAAGACATTTTAATTAAATTAGCATTTATAGAGAGAGTTCTCAATTTAATGGAACATTTAAGAAATAGCCAGCACATAAAATGGCATATTTTAAATTGCCAAAATACCTGGATAAGATTTCAGGATGTGTAACTTTCACTTCATGGGTAATTCATTTGGCTATCTTGGCAACAGTGTTTACCATATATAATTTTGTTTCACTAAAGACTATTTGTATTGCTACATGTGATTCACAAGAACATAAAATAAGCAACAGCTTAGTTGCAGTGAAGGCTCTTTCTCTACTTTCTTCAATTAAACAGGACTGTCAATGCCTTGCGTGACATTAGCTTCCAACCACAGCTCCCAGCTGGGGATGCTGGTCAAGCTGGAAGCAGAGCATTAGCTCACTGACATAACAATAATGTTCTCCTCGTTTCAGAGTTTGTGACAATGAAGAGTGCATTTTACCCAATGGTTCAATCACACATTTGATAAGATAACTCTCACAGACATTTGAAGGGTCCTGAATCCTCAACAGATCTGCCAGCATAACTACTCTAAAAAACAATTTAGATATCAAGCTAAATTGACAATCTTCCTGGAAGGTATGTCCATTAAACACTGCAAAATACAGCTTCCAACCATCTCTGTTACGAGAGGATCTGACCTAGATGTTTCCAGCACAGTGCTAGACCACAGTCCACAGCATCCCTCTGTACCTACTGGTACAGACACACATCAGAGATAGGTCTAATGAAAAAAGCCTGGTGGCCTGAAAGCCATGGCTGACAGCAGCATGAGCTAGGTGAGAACCTGGTTCACTCAACCACTGCTTTATACACGATATGTAGAAACTTTATACAATGTTGAAGTTAACCCATATATCATTTTCTTATTTTCAGAGATAAAAATACAACACTTTGAATCATCAATGCCAAGTGCCAGTGATGACACTACCTGAAGACTCAAGTCTGAAATGCAAAGGAAAAATGGGGAATAATAGAGTCCTTTCCTTTCAAATCTGTTAAAGCCTTTGTTTCCATTTCCTTGAAAACTACTAATAAGGCATGAACTTACTAAGAAACTGTAATTGCTTTTACCCTTACCAGAATTTAATACACTCAATCAGATAATTAACATTGCAAGACTGTTCTACAGGGTCTTTGACTGTAAAAGAAATAGAGACAATGCAACGGTGATTTAGAATTAAGATAGAATGGCTGAATGCGGCAATACATCCTGGCTTCTTTGAAAGGGTTATCTATAAACATTAGACATACACCAGTAAATTTTAAGTACTGTACCATCATTGTGCATGTTTAACTCCTTGACAATTATGCAATATAGCCCAGAACATTTGGATTGATATCTCTGCTGAAATCAAAGACAAGAAACATTTTATGTATTGCTAAGTGACTGTCCAAGAATAATATTATGGGTTCCAATGAAGATGTAACAAAGGTATATCTAAGGTAATAGAAAAAGTTGTCCTCCAGCTGTGTTTATTAGGAAATAAATCACTATTAAATCTCAATCCACTCTATAAGAAAAATAAGCAAAAGAGGTATGTAAAAAAAAAACTGCAGCAAGAAGAATAGCCTTATTATAAGAAGATATAAGAATACCTTTATTTCAGAATAGGACTAGAGGTATGACAGCCTGTGACACAGAGCAAAAAAAGGTCTGTGCCATTAATCAAGGAATCTAAAATTTGATAAACACATTTCATAAACACATTTAAGTAAATGTGATGTAATAAATTGAGCCTATGGACATGTGCTGAATAACTATTTATGATAGTAGTAAAATGTGCCAGTGATATTTATTATTTCAGAGTTTTCTCCATGACAGGTAATGATTTTTTTGCCTTCTAATTATGATTCAGTGCTATATATTTATTTTTAGCTTTTCTACTGCATATATGCACAAACATGTACTGTATGAAAAAATAACATTTTTAAAATGCCATAACAAAAATCAAAAACTGCATAGCATGCTGCAAATCTGGAGTCTGGGGGAACATATTTCCACATCAGAGAATACGAATTGACCTAGTACCTCAAAAAGCTACTAAAATATCCCATTACCCTTAAGTTACCATTAGATAAGAATAATGCTCCCTGATTTCTCATATCTTTCTGCTATCAGCAAAGGAAATTATAAAGATGTGGGAAAAAAAAACCAAAACAAAACAAAACCACTGAATCAAATTTTATGCCTAATAAACCTTGCTCTGAGGGACTAAACAGAACTTCAGCGATGCAGAGATTTTCTAGTGGACAAATTCCATCCAGACCACTTTTATGTATATTGTTAGTGTGCAATCATCCACTGGACTCACAGTAACATTTGGACTTTCAGAGACAATCTTCAGCCTCATCCTCTGGCAAATCTTATTTGCAGCCCCTCCTCTCTACAGAGCTCCCTCATGCCAATGCAATATGAAAGAGGATTTCAATACATGAGGAACAGCTTATTAATTTTACACAGCTCTTGAGCTATTTTGAAACCTACCCTGGAGAGTACTGTCAGCAGTAGAGAGTGATTATTTCCTCAGCTTTCTTGTCTTTTTCTATTCAATCCATCTGCTTAGCACAATGGGCTCACAACCTCTGACTGAAATTTCTAGACACCATCATAACACAAACAAATACTAAAAATTATAACATCCACTAAGATAAGAAATAAAAGACCCACGACATGATGTGTTACTCAAAAAAACCCCATGAAATTATGGAAAAAGATAATGCTGACCTTCCCTCCATGACTGTTGACTCTTCACATCTATAGGCATTATACAGGGCTCAGAAAGACTCACTGCAAACTAAAGACTTGTCCCAGTCATTCTCACATATAATGGCTTGTGAAATCATTCTGATGAACTGCTAATTATCCTAACAGTCTTACAGTAACATATGAAAGCAACTAACCCTTTCAAACAACCCCTAGATGTGTCTTCATTGAAGGAAATCTTCACCCCATTCACTTATGGAATTGAGAGAAAATACCTTGCCTACTGATGCCAACATTCAAACATTCAGAGCAATTACATGAAGAGGAAACATTTAAATGGCAGACAGTATCTGTAAAACAAAATGTCATGTGAAGCCACCAGTTCAAATCTAGACTCAATGAATTATAACTGCCCTTCTCACTTAATAGACATCAGATATCATGAACAACTAGAATTACAGGACAAGCAGAGAACAATATTTAAGGGAACTGCCCCCCATATGGCCCCCAAAATGTAAGCACTGACAGGGAGTTTGGAAAGACTTGACTTACACCAAAAGACAGGCCGGTCTCATCTGAGGCCTGAGAGCACAAGAGCTCTAAGCTGTGTGTACTGTCATACACAAAGATCAGTATTTTATGCCTTTCTTACATCTCAGAAAATTAAAATAGTTCTATAAAAACCAAACCAAGTAACTGAGAAAATAGTCCCTGAAAAAAAAATAATTAAAAAATCACAATGATAAAATATTTCTGGTTTTCTTCTTCTTAAACAAAGGTATGCTCTGTCTGTTCGACCCATTTTCCTTTCCTTCTTCCCTTCCCCCATTTTTTTGCATCACTCTTTTTCTCTTTTTCACAAATCAGTTCTTTTAAACCCACACTATGACTTACAGAAGGAAGGAAGAATGGTATTTGTTCAGTAACTAGCATGTTGTTTTAATGGTCCTGGGTCTTAGCATTAGCACAATACAATAGAACAAAACAGAAATATGGAACTCGGCGAGTCTTTGTTCAATTTCTTTTCCCATTTTAGGCTGACGGTGTGATTTCTGGTTAGATGCTTGTCACATTTAGATAGGTAAAGCTTCGTACTCCTGAAATAAACTGGATGGCTATTCATTAACAAGCACAAGTAAAGGCTGACCAGCGTAATCCTTAACCTCTGCTATGCGTAGCTTTTTTGTTTGACACACAGCTGTGGGAAAAGCACTATCCAATGAATTGCTTGTGAAGGGATGACTGAGGCATGGCATACGCTAAACCAGCATGGAATCTGCTTTAAGCTGTGCCAATTGACAACAGAGTGTTACACATTCTGGCCATGCCCCAGATATGTCTCTTATATCATGGGCAAGTATACAAGAGACACAGAGGGAATTTTCAGATAGCCAGTCTGACCACTGCGTGATTTCTTTGAATCATTCAAGAGGGAACACAAATGAGAAGCTGATTTACTGTGCATCAGCAACTCTCCATGAGACAGGAATAAGCATTCCAGACAAGTCTATTGCCAAGATATGCTGCAGCATCAGAGAAATACCAATACACATGCAGGACAAGGGTTAATGTATCTATGCCACTTTTTAAAATGACAGAAAAGGGGGAAGCATAGCAACATTGAACAGATTCGTGCTAAGTATTGTTTAGCAGTAATGACTGCTTCTTTTCTCCCCGATTTTCCTTTTTTTCCAAAGTATACCTTGGCAATTAACTGTCCCCTAACAGAAGACAAAAGTACGACCAAACGCTATACACATATGTAAATTTACTGCTAGATTACATATAATTCTTTTTTCAATTTTTCTTACAATGCAAATAATTACATTTCAAACAAAAACAAAAACCAAACAGGAGAGTGATTATCAAATAGCTAGCCAGCAGAGATCAAGGTAATGACTTGAAACAAATGGAAAATATTTGCAAAAGCCTGACATTTATTTACTCGCACCACACTTGCTATGACCAGCTTAGCATGCATCTTTCTTGTATCTACAGCAGTGACCTTGTACTGAAACAGTGACATTTGTCCCTAGTCCAAGTGCCAGCAAAAGACATATGAGATACACAGACTGCACTGAAACCCACCTTCCCTAAGTCTAAGCTCCCTGACAGGCAAATTTTATCCTACAAGTACAAGAATAGATAGGATCTGAGGAGTCTTCATTTGAGTCACTGGGAATTTGTATCAGCCTTAATAACGGCCGTATCTAAAGTAACTGCCTCTATAGATATCTAGCAGATGCATCACATTTTTTCCCCATTTAATTATTTACCTTTGCTGACCTCGGGCTCTTTGAAACTAAGCTCCCATCCACTTAGACAGAAATTGCATTTTCATTTAGATAATCATACAATTTATGAAGTCACTATCAGCTACAAATTGAAATTTAAGTGTCTGAGTTATATATTTACAGGCCATTATTCTTCTTAACAGACTCTTAAGTTCTCTTATCTACATGTTTAACTACAGTTTTGCAATGTCTTGAGCAGGAAGATATTCAAGCAGCTCACTTCAAGATGTTTGGTTTTGCTGTTGTTGCTGCAAAATACGTAATCGTAGCTGTTCTTTCTTCACCAACTTCTCCCTCTAAATGCCATACAGTGGATTTTACTATAGTCACATCAGAAAACAGCTAAAGCTGTCAAATTGTGCTAAGTTACAAGAAACAAGCTTTATGAGCTAATGTAAGAAGATATCTTCAAAAGTTAAAAATTATCATTATAAAACTTGTTCTGACTTCAGTCTTAGTGAATGACTGGTTTTGTACCAGAAGTCAGCACAGGCGACATGAGTATTTGGCCTACATACCCTCATATGTAACACATTCTAGACAAAAATTTCTAATGAAAACACGACACATGTATCTTAACTACAGTGATGAAAAATAAAGCCTTCTAATTGATAGTACATAAGGTAAGCAATCATATTCCTGCAATTTAAGTAGAATTTCCAAGAAGTAAAAAAACTGCTTGGAAAAAATTATAGTAATAAAATAATAATAGACTTCTCCCTCACCTTCCCTTGCCCATAAAAATGGTTAACCTCACTTGATATAACAGATTATTTAAGAAGATGGACATTCACAGCATTTCTATTTTTTCTTAGAATAATCAATAGCAGTATTTGAGAGCTGCACTGAATGGCAGGGTTGGAGGTGCATGCCCCAGGCAGATTTAAAATCCACAGCACGGCAAACTACAGGCACAAACTATCCCAAGAAAAGCATAGGTGGAAGGATGGGACTTGGACAGGAGCCATAGCATGTTCCGACCAACTGGGACACCAGGATTTTAGGACACATCCATTTATACACAGCCAAAGAGGCTAATCTCACATCTGTTGTTTTGTCACAACTCCTAAACCCCTCTCTGTGGGCACTGAATATCCAAACCCAAAATAACAGCATGATTCAATTCATGCTCTTATGTTTTCCATAAATATGGCAATTCATTATTCTCACTGAAAGCTCTCATAATTCTTGTCATGTGAAATAAAGCAAACACATCCACTAATTGCATCAAACCTATTTTAAAAATACATGTGTTTGCATTATTATTTGCAATATTTCATTCACAGCTTCAAAAGCATTGCTGCGGTGCATGGGGACCACATCAGAAGTGCTGCATGCATGAGAGACATCATATCTGACAGAGGCACAATAGATCAGATCCTGCAGTGCAAACTTTGTGCTTGATCTCAGTAAGAGCAAATCAGGCCCAGGCCAATGATCAGATCAGCATTAGTGTCATCTTTAGTCCTCAATTCCTTTATATCTCCACTGGTCAGTGAGGAGGAGCCAAGCCTATTGTACTTTCTCCCCCACTGCCTTTCCACCTACTTCCCAGTACTCTAGAGCTGTTGCCACTGAGGAAATCAACCAACTCCAGCGATTCAGCCATGCAAACATGGATGAAGACCACATTTGACTCCAAGGTATAGAAAGTTTCTCAGACTTTTTTTGAAGTTTCTTCAAGTCTAGACATTCTCTGCTCTTCTTTATTTTACAATTACAAGTGAGTTGAATTAATGAAGTAAATTAGAGAAGCCCTAACTCCATTGCAGATATAGAAGGATACAAGAACATATTTGAAAAGCAGTCAACTTGTTTTAGAAGCATGTTGGCATTTCCTTGCAGATACAGCTGCAGTAAAAGAGAGCTAAAGAAAGAGTTAACACTTCTGTCATTTCTGAGTAGGTGTCTGATCACATCCTTCCCTAAGGGCCCAGAACAGCAGAAGATCTGAACAAATCTTTCATTACTGAGCCCTCTGTCTCTCCATACTTGAGCAGCAAGCTCTTCAGGAAGCACCTACCCATGTATTTAAAATGAAGACTCATCTTTGTGCTGTTTATAGTTCAAATATGCAAAATAAAAATAAATAAAAAAAAAAAAAAAGACTGCCCATTCCTCACCCTTCAGGTAAACCCTGCCTCTGCTTCAACCTTGTCTTGCCTCCTGAGATTTGGGATCACAGATACCACGTATCTATTGTATGTGTGTATTTTTCTTATCAACCAAGCCCCAGAAATGGTAAAGCTTTTTGACTTTTATCCTACCTACAGTGCATGAGCCCATCCACCCTTAATCTAGGCTATTTTGATGGATTTGGCCAATTTAGTGCTTACAGAAATTCAGAACCAATTCATATAGTTTTCTATGGTGATTCAGTAATCACAGGGCAGATATGGTGACTGCTTCTAAGCATTGCTCTAATCAACCTAATCCAGTTTAGGATGTCCCTGCTTACTGCAGGGGGTTGGACTAGATGACCTTTAGAGGTCCCTTCCAACCCAAGGTATTCTATGATTCTATGGCATCGTCCCCACCACCTTATCCCAGCTCTATGAAGCAACATCCAGCAGCACTACTACTTCTCCATCCTCCTTTCTTACTTTATTTCACTGGCTCATTTTTCTGTCAACTAAGGGGAAAGGGAATAATTAATGATATTGTTCTTACCAATTACATCTGTGGTTACTGAATATCATCACTGAATATTTTTTAACATTGTCAACTCTTAAAGAAATGCTGCTCTCTTTTTTGACTTAAATCTGTGGACCATTTTCTCATTATGAGGAAACACCTGTGATATGCATATGTGCACACATTTGCACACAAACGTATATGAAGTTATGAGAAAGAAGGGAAAAATCACTTCCAGACATGCATGTTGCTGTAAGGAAAGAAAAAAATGTCTAAGTGATAATAAGTACATGGCCTCTTTCTGTTTGTTATTTCTAACTTCATAGAACAACATAGTTGTTTATAATACACTTTCTTTCATCAAATCAGACTGTTCCATTCTACTTATAATCACAGCCACATTCACAAGTCAACTTATCATCACAGCAGGATCTACCAGCTCTGCCTACATTGTATTTACAAACTAGAAAGGAAGTTGTTAGCTTAGAAAATTGCTACAGATACTGTGGCAGACCTGAGGACATCAGACTTAGTAACAGAGAGATAAACTAACTGATACTGGGCAAAGACAAAAAAAAGAGGTCAGTAATGTCATCTTGATTACTCAGAAAAGTAGAGAACTATTGCAAGCCTTGACCAAGAAGAAGACAAAGTATTAACTTCTACACTACATGATCCATTGAAAGTATAATAATCAAGCATGTCATCCTATGGTTAACCATGGTAATGGCCATCTGTGTGAGAAAGCTGAGAAAATATTAGGACTGTAGAATTGGTTGTGCTTACTCACACTGGGCATAGCAGGTGTACATCAGAGTTTTGTCTACAGAGTCCTCCCCTGGACTAAAATGAAGAGACAGAAAGAAATTTCCCTTAAAGCCAAGTCAACTGCTTGCTATCAGAAAAAAATCTATCTTTGAAAATTAGAAACAGCAGGAAATATGCTGTAGTGAATGCTAAATTAATTTCTTCTGAAAACTTATTTCAAACGGTATTTGATTAAAAGACAATAAAACATACTTTAAATTTAGAAAAACATGGCTGAGGCAAAAGTAGTATAGCTGATAAGTGACAACACTGTTGTTATTTATTTAGCTCTTGTAAAAGCACCCCAGTCAATCAATAGCTGTGCATGTACTAAGGCAGTAAGGCTTGTATAAAGATGCTTATCAGAAATCCATGACCAACATTCCACTTTTGATTACAGTGCTCCAGACTGTCCACAATACTGCTGAAGACTCTATGCCTCTTTGACAAGTCATATTGACAGAAATAATAATATAGAAACCACACTTCCTAATATACATATCTAACTGCACAGCCAATTAACCACTATGCTGTCTGAAATTGCTTTGTTACTCATTTTATTCCAACTGATCTTAATACTTTGGCAGCCGATGGGGATAATAACTGATGGAGCATACTGTAAATTTTGAAAGGGGATATAAAATTTATATAATTTAAAGACGTGGAGAAAGCTGCTATGCTTTACAGTCTTAAAACATGAAAATGTCTCCATTATGTGTAAGAAGTGCTCAGAGCAGGAGAACTAGTAAGTGTTTGAAAATCTGTGAAAGAAAAGGAGATACAAAAAAAAGATTGTGATATACAAACAGGTTTGAAAAAAAATCTCTATAAAAAATGCAATTATAACATGAAGATGAGACATTTTCACTTCTACCTCTAATATCACATCGAGTAACAATGCTTGAACATCTGGCAACATTTACATTTGATGTTTAATCAGAATATAACCCTTTTCTGCAACATAATAAATGCTATTTAATTTACCCTAACCCCTAAAAATATTTGTTTTATTACTATTATACTGGAATAGCTATTTCTGCATATAAAAAAAAAAACAAACCCATAAAACTATTTTTACCCACACTAGTAAGTCTTCCCTTGCAGTTTTCTCACAAAGATAAAATGATAACTATACATCACATGCAAATCTTTCAAAGTTATTTTGGTCATATTTTTCTCAATGGTGGTATAAATTATTTGACTGCAGTGTTGCAGTTCTGATCCTGCTATTCTTACTGGGCAAAAGCTCCTGTGGAGTTCAACAGGCATCTTCACTGAACAAGGGCTGCCTGATCCAGCCCACAGGTTGGTACTCTAGTAACGGCGAGTTGGTGATTCTGCTACAGAAGTCTTTCTAAATGGACATAAACTTCATCAACAATGGTGAAGCAGAGACTGGAAGAAGCTGGCCTAGCTCAGAAGTGTGAGATCAGTATGCATATTTCTGCTTCCACATCACATTCTGGATAGAAAAAACTGAAGGAGGGAATGCGTTGTGGTAACACATCATCCCAGTGCTCAACTCACCTCCAAAACATGTCAAGTTTTCTTCCTCAAAGCCCTCATTTTCCACAGACCATTTTTCTTCTTCCTGTTCAGGAACTTTGCCATCGAAGCACTTTTTCACTCCCTCTGCTCAACCTCTTAAATCCTTCTACTGTCTCACCACTGAAGTCCCCTAACACTTCGTAGTCCTGAGCTACCACTTTTTTAATAACTGGTCCCACTGCCATATTTCTTCTACTTCAGAGTGCCCCAACTCTTCCTAAAACATTGTTCTATATCTTGGTCATAAGTCTTACCAAGTCAAATCCCTTCTGGCACTATGCTAACCTGGGTTCTTAAATGCACAACCCCTACACATCCTGTTCAGCTCTTTCTGTTCTTCCTGTGAGCACGTCAATCCTATTCCCTTACCATTTTTGCCTTTTCAAGCACACGATCATACTAACATGCAGATTTCATTAGTCACCTCCTGGCTCCTACTCTGGCAGATTGAAAAGACAACCAAGAATCAACTTATATTTATCATGAAATAGCCTGAACAAGATCCTAAGAGTACAGAAAGAATACCCAGAATAAATGGACACACTGTATTTGTCATTTACTAACTGAAGAATTGGGGTGCAATAAAAGGACAGCACAGTAAAAGACTGTGTGCAGGAAAGAAGGGGTGAATGAGGATGGTGACAGCCATCTATATGCCTACAATTTTAACTTCTTACTTATTCAGCATGCAATTTTCACTTCACACATTGTGTGAAGTGGATTCCATTGTGTTCCTAGATTCTTAAAGAAACTACCTTTCTTCATTTAAAGTTACTGAGAAAGTTGCAATTTCTTTCCTTTTATGTGGGCTTTGCCATGGACAGTCCGTGTTTTTGTAATTTAGAGGCACTGCAGTATAAGCTACTCTATCTACTCCAAAAAAAAAGATAGCACAGTAGATACAGCTATAACAAAAGCAATAGCAGCCTTCTTAGATAGAGCAAAGAGATATGAACATCATATATCATCAAAGAATCCACATGCTGCAGAGACCAGTGAAAAGCACTGAGCAGCCTAGGACTTAGACATTTGTGAACAAGAATCTCCCTCTTACTTCTCTGTTCTTCTCCTTATTTTGTTGATGTCATGATCCAGAGACTTATTTTCTTATTCCTTCCCGCAGTTAAAACTTTCAATTCTTTCAGCCATTTTTCACCTTCTTGAGTTTAATGAGACTCAGAAAGCTAAAGAAATCATTTGGTTAGGCTTGAAAGATGTTTAATTTTTTACTAGTATATTAAAAAACTGTGTACTGAACTACTTTTTGTTTAATAGAGTGAGCTAATTGCTTGGTTGAAATTCTGTTTATGTCTCTGTGACGCACAATACTGTCCACTAAAACAACATGAGATCATACTACTAAGCAAAATCCCAGCAAAATTACCTGACAAAGAGGGTTAGCAGCAAGATTGTGGTTTGCTTTTTTCAAAAGAAGTGGAAAATATTCAACCATGCTGGGCTTCTAGCTTTCCTTATATGATCGCCTGGAATTGGCTCGACTCAAGGAAAACTGAAAGAATGAAAAAATCAAAGCATTTGCCGAGAGGATGGGGTGGGGAGGGGCAGGGTTAGCCAGTGCCAGGAGTAGGGGAGGAGGGTGTGGATGTCTGAGAACTGTGGTGACATTACTGAACGCCTGGGCAAAGTGGTTATTTCCTCTTCGTTTGACACTTCTGATTCACAATATTAGAGAGAAACACTTCCATTGAGGATCGACTAATTGACCTACCCTAAAAGCTTTTTTAACAGGTATGATGCTACGAATAGCTGACAAAGTAACAAAAAAAGCAAATATGAGGTCACTGTAAAGACTGCAACATGGACATACAATTGCATTAGACTAGAACAGAATAACTGCGAAACTGAATGGAGCTAATGCTGAAGGATACAAGCCTGAATGAGAATCACATTCTCACTCTCACCTGGCTAAACCAGCAGGGCTGAGACACTGGAGAAGGGCACTCTGACCCCGGGGTAAGGAATAAGCACCCACCCCATACCCAGTTCCCTCTGACCAATTCTTAGAAATGCAGTGGTGGGCTCCACAGGAGCTGTGTCCAACCCTGCTCAGCCAGAAAGTGAAATTCTTCTGTCGGGCTATAGAAACAAATGGTAACACTTCTCTGAAGAACAATGAAAGGAACTAGATGTTTTAAAATATCGTTGGATAGTAGAATTTCAGATAAACACAGAAAAGCAAAGACACTTAGAGTTATCAAGCAAAGATTCTGAAATGCCTTCTTATGACATATAACAACCTTCATTTTGTAAAATCATCTACTGAACTTCTGGAGAGGTTCCTGGGCCTCCCTATGAAGTCTTACGTGGCAGCTCCAACACTTCATCTTTCATTTTCTGTAACAAGACTTGTTTCTCCTGAGAAAGCTGCCTTTTTACACCATCACCTTCTAATTTGGTCCAAGGCAATGTTTTTAAAAATTGGCAAAAGGCGTAATTTTAAAATGCATTCTAAGGAATTGTAGCTGGTACCTCTACAATCAAATTTCTTTTCTCCTCATTCTTTTAGACATCCCTCAAAGTTAATAGCAAGCCCTTGAATGATATTCTGATATGGGCAGAAACAGAAAGAATAATAAGCACATACATGTATCTGTACACACATAAATCTTTAATTTTCCCCTTTGAGCACATACAATACAGAATATGCAGCATCCTCAATCTTGCACTGCCTCAGTGCATTATAGAGGAAAGTGGTGGCCTGAATTTCTCAGTCTCATTTTTCTGTTGTTGTTTCATTAGAACAGATATTTAACATAAAAAAAAAAAAATTAACAACACGCTTCGGAAAAGCCATTTCTGTGCACTTTGCATTTCCTATCCAGTTGAGTATTAAAGGGTATTTAGCACACAGTGGGAATTTTCAGTTAAACAATACTATCGTATTCACTAACACTAGCATTGTTAATCACTAGGGAAAAAAAAAAACCAAACCCTAACTACCTCGTGTCTGCAACTAGGTCATCTTGCACCGATACACAAAGGCTAAGTACAAGATCTGGTTTTCACTTTGCAAAGCTTGTAAATGACATCGCATGATCGTGCAAATGAAGCAAGGCAAGATGAGAAAATGAAGAAGAATGAAGCTGTATAATCTAATCAGAAGCCAACCAGGGTTTTTCTTTATCTTTTTTTCCTCCCTCAGAGACAAAGGGAGACTTTAAAACACAGTCTGGTGTTTCGCTTTCTTTTACAGCTTTTAGTAAGGCTGAACATATGCTTATCTATTTTGCATGTATTTATGTACAGGTTTGCGTAAGTATGCATGCAAAGCAGAGGAAAACTGTAACAGGGCTGTTTAAAGGGCACTGAGGAAGCTTTCTCTCACTTCAGAAACTAAGTACCGGAACAATGTAATTCTTGAGCAAAATGTATTCTCACCCGAAAAGAATTTTATCTCTGTCCCTTTCCTGACCGCTACGGTGAGCATTACTTCCCCTTGTCAGTGTCTAAAAGCTTACTTCTTCCTTGATCCCCTGTATAATTAGCTGACCTTTGCTTTAGTTCATCGACTTTCGACCACGGTAATGAATTGGAAGGAGCATGATCATCACCAGCAATTTAAACAACACACGAGCTCCCTCCCCGCCCCTCGCTCGGCGACGGGGTTCCTCCGCGCCCTGCCCTGTCTCTCGCCGCGGCGCTGGACCACAGACACCTGCCGCGGGGGTGTGCGTGTGTGTCCGGGCTGGGGCAGGGACAGTGCCGAGGATGGGGGGGGTGGCGGGCGAGGGGTTAAGGAGGGGGGGAGTGGTGGGTCTTGGGGGTGGGGGTTTAGGGGTGCATGGGGGGGGGGGGGTGGGGGGCCCCTCCCCGGTTGGGGGGCTTCTCGGTGGCCAGGGCGGCCCGGAC
>JAAGNO010017115.1:3377-18778 GCA_033439905.1 Ceryle rudis
TAGTCATTGTCATCCTAACCTTACATAGGAAAACAGAAGTTTACCCTTCTCTTACCTCCAGATGTCTACTGTCTTTGTTTCAGATGCTCCCCCACACCCACCCATCAACTACACAAACTCAGCTGGTTGTGAAACCTGGAATTTTTATACTGTTCCCCTTTTCCTTTTGACAACACTTTCAAAATAGCTTTTAAGTAATTTGTCTGGGTTGTGTTTTGTCTCCTGGAGTGATTTCCTACTTTCATACCCTCCCAGAGAATCTCTCTCCTGTCTGGCTTTCTTTGCTTCCCTCATTTTCCTCTTTCAGGGCTTGCCTGTCTACACTTTCTACAGGCATAGCATCCCAGTCCCCAATAGTCCCAGTGGATTTGGATCTGGCCCTAGCCCTGTTCTGCCTCACTCCAACTCTCTTCTTTAGTCATGTGCATTCTTCCAATGACTCTCCTTCTCCTGCAATGCATTTGGTTTTCCCCAAGCTTTTTCCTACATCTTTTTCAAAACTGTAACTTTCATTATTCCTGCTGTTCTGGAAAAAAAACCCAAACCAAACATCCAACAAATCACAAGAAAGTACTTCCACATAAGACAAAAGGGAAAGCAAAGCAAACAAAACTTTGCATCTTTACATTTAACTAATAAAAGCAGAAAAAAATGCAGGCAGAGTCTCCAGCCTGAAAAAAGGTTCCTCAGAAATTTCATATGAGGAGACAGAACCATTGTTGAGCATGGCTCTGGCTTTTCCTGTGTTAAAACCTCATTTTTTTCTGTAGCCACAGAGGTCTAGCCACAGGCAGGTTTCACCCCAAGCTGTTGCATTTCCAAAGCTCACGTCTGCACTGGGCTTGAGGACTCTGATTAGTGAAATGATGGATATGAAGCAGAGGTGGGACTTGCCTGCTCTTCACTACCCGCCAGGCATCCCACGCCACTTCACTGTTCTGAGTCTACTTCTTGCTACAACTGGGATAATGGATAACTGCATGCTAGGAAAACAGGCACGGGAGAACACTGATTGTTAAACCGCCTGTCACTGAGTAACATTTACTTTTAACTTCTCTCTCCTGCTCCTTGTTCCGTTCCTTATCAGGGAAGCTCCTTGTCACATACATTTCCTTCTTATTTGTCTCAAAAAGCATTAACACATTATTTCCGAGAGCGATCTGGCTCCATCAAGAACCACAAAACTAAAGTTTCTCATGGGATGAGACTTCTGTATGCAGAATATAAGGGTCCCTTGTCTTTCCTGTACAAGACACCTTTCTTGCCTCCTCTCAGCTGCTTTCCCAGGATACACAGTTGCTATCAAGGCACAGTACTGTCTTTGAATAGAGTGTATGGAACTCTGAGAGCACAGGGTGGCAGTTCTGAAAGGTGACAGGAGCTAGTTAGAAATAAAAGCAAACAAAAAGAGCCAAGACAGTTTTACACCTCACTGACATGCTTTCCAAAGGTTGTTTTTCAATCTACCATGAAAAGTAACCTTTTCCTTTTGGAAAATGAAAGAAAACTTCAGGCCTTTGAACTGCAAAGTTTGGAAGATGGAGACAACTGACTTACTTGGTGATGATGTTTTTATCTGTCCTGATGGGACACGAATTAAGAAAGAGAACTTAAAAAAAATATCTGAAGGGCAAGAAATAGCGAACAAGTTATCAATAGTTTTAAAAAGCTAATTGCAATGATCCTGAACACAGTATCAGAGTGGAACACATTCCAAATTGTAAAAAAACTTCCTTAAATATCAAGTTGCTGAACTGTAACGGAAGGATTAAGATTGATTTAAGAAAAAGGGTAGGGTTTTAAATTTATTTTTAGAAGAAGGGTATGTTAAACACAGCTGTAACTGAGGACGTGTTCTCTCAGAAGGCAACTCTGAAGCTTGCTGGAGAAAGACTAAGAATATATCATTATATTTAAGGCTTGCCACATGCCTTAGTTTCCCCATCTGCTCTGCATGCTTTTTATCATGAAGAGGGACAGGTCAAAGCCTTTGTCTTGGCCTAAGACACAAGGAGTCCAAATATATTTTTACCTACTTAGGTACTCCAGCTTTCCTGGCCTTTGGATACTAAATATGGTCCCTGTCTGTGGTAAACAACTTTTTAACAGCAGTGTACTCTATGTTAGCCTTTAACAACTAGCTCCAGCAGGGACAGGACTGAAGACTCAACAGCACTCCTCAGTAAAAGAATGAGAAAGAAGGAGACATGAGAGAGACAGAAGAATAGGCTAGAATTGGATATTTCAGATGGAAGGGACCTACAACAATAATCTAGTCCTGGACAATTCAGGACAATTCACACCAGTGGATAACAAGTATTTAACATACGCCTGTTGCTTGATGCTAATCCCTTAACACATGCAAGAATCTTTCCCTCCATAAAAAGAAACTTAATACACTAAGCTTAATAAAGGCACCAGAAGCTCTGCATTTACAAGGCCAGATAGGGTTGCCATTACATGATTATAGATGATCAAATTTAATCATCAAATCAATGATTATAAAATGCATATTTTACTGTGACTTCTATCATTCAATGATTTAAAAGAAAAATACATGCACCACCCCCAAAACCCCACACCACACTCATCCATCTTAAAGCTATTTTTTTTTTTTTCTTTTGGTACCAAATAAAGCCCAATATGAATCTGAAAGGAAAAGGCTTCTTCTTTCCTCTAAGCAAACAAGCATACCTAGAAGCTCTCCCTGATAAACTCACACCTACATTTTTGGTGTTTTCTGGCATATTTACTTCTGGGTTAAAAGAAGGTGAAAAATCAATTGCTAAAATAAAAGTCTAGTAATAAGGTCTCCTGTAGATGTATTTGTTTCAATTCCTCCCTTAAATGAAGTTTCTCTGGTGAGAGCTACAGTATCAGACAGCAGAAAAAGGATCATCTTTATCAAGGTAGCTTGTGAGCTGCAGTATTTTGCAAAGGAGAATACTGAGCTTTCACAGATGAATAACAGCAGCAGGAGCTGGCAAAATACTGCACACTGTGCCCTAGTTAATACCAGAACTGACACATCAACAGTGTGATAAAAGGCATGTTCTCACATTATTCTGCAGCTGCCCATGATTCTAGGTGGCTTAATATTTTTGCACAGACTGTGCCAGGAGGCATGTTCAACTGGCCTCTACAGCTAGGAACTGTTCAATGACCTTAAGGAAGAACTGCCACGAGTTTGTTTGATGGAGTTTCTCTAAAAGCTTTTGTACTCTGCGGCCCATGGTAACTTGGGTTATTTGCATTGCTAAAACATCCATGTTTTATCCAGCTGAGGAAGAACAAGAGAGGTCTTCTCATCTCAACCAAGAAGTAGGTGGCAAAGATTTAGGAGCTGAATTTAAGTAGGCAAGAGATAATCCAGAGCTCCATAGTGCTGAACACTAAGCAGTTCAGAGAAGCAGTCCCAAACCCAGATAATTTAAAGCTTGCGTCTATCAAGCCATAGGGTTGTCCTGCAAATTTCTTTTCATCTGGGGAACCTAAGCAGTGGCAATATTTTGCTGATATCACAGTACTAGAGCTGATGTAATTATCCTATAGACGGTGACAAGACTGTCAGATACCTAAACCACACATCCTAGTTCTCTGAGATGTATTTAGTACCTGCTTATATTGTATATTTAAGTTGTAACTACACCCCACTCCTCTCCCCTTAGGCTTCACGTATGTATCCTTGTAATGTTTAGGGTTAAATCAGCTTGCAGACAACATTTCGATGCATATATTGCACATGATAATCCAAGTAGCCCCTGAGAAACTTAGGAGCCTCAACTCAAGTCTCTTAACACTCACTAAATACTCTATTTACCTGGCACATAGCACAACACACAGATTCCTGCAAACTCTTAATTTCTTCTTTAATAGCAGCAAGCAACAGAGACACAGGCCAAACAGTCGAGTTTTTTCTGTAGCTACTGTGACTGAGATGGTCACTGGAGCAGTCTGATGGAGGTCACTGAAGTAGATCTGGAGATGCTTGTGGATGGGCATCATGCAAGAACCAGCTGGAATTAATATGTATCTTAAATGGGAAAGAATGGGAATGTGTGTGGAATACGGGCCAACAGATTGAAAGCACAGAAGACACAAATGGTGGGAACGGACTGAAAGTGAAGATGGGCAGCTAGAGAGAAAGAGATGTGCAGGACAGGTCTAGATGGATCTTCATCAGCTGAGGCACAGACAGAGGTGTGAGAGGAAGAATAAAAGGGAGAAGCAGTTAAAATACATGGGAAAGAAGAGACAGAAATATCCTCCATACCAGACACCCAAGAAGCATGGGAAGCAACAGGGCAACAGGCAAGGAAACCAAGAAGCAGAGTTCTAAGGGTATCTCAGACAAGGAGCAAAGAACTGAGGTACATGGGAGACAAACATCAGAACAGAGGACAGAACACTGGACAATGGCAAGGTACTTCACAGCAACAGCAGAGATTGCCAGCCAGCTTAGGATTTCTCCCCCTTTTGCAACAGATAACCTCCAAAACTTCATTCACTTGTTGCATGGCAAGAGGTGCCGTTCAGGTTAGCAATAAGGATATGAACATTTGGGGAGATGTTAGCTTCCTTCCCAAGCATCCTACCTCCAACAGATGAACTAGGGCAAAAAATAACCCAACAGAATTAGTTAGCAATGGATAACAGTAAAGCTGTTATCCCACTGTGCATAATAAGAAAAAAACCTTACAGCTGCATTGCCACTGTGTGAAACAATAAAGCCTCCTGCACCACTGACAGCACAACCTTTTGAAAAACAGCCTTGCTCAACTCTTTGATTTTGTATTTAATTCCATATCCCTATTTTGAGAACAATACCTCACTCATAAGTGCTGCACAAGGCAGCCTGAATGTAATTCTCCCTATCAAAGGTGCAGGCTGGTTGAAGGTGTCAGTTTGAGTTCATTGCTTTTATGCACAAAGGTAAATTTAGTAACCCTAAGAAACTTTGCAGAACAATCAGGAGACAAAACTTTGAGCTGAAGGAGGGTCACTAGAAAATCATTCAGACTGAGAAGCACACACAAAAAGTGTTCTGCCTAACCCAGCATGCCTTCCTTTCCCAGCCCACCCCAAGAAATAAAGAGAATGGAGGCAGCAATTACAGCTTCATCTCCAGTGCTCTGGCACAAATACCACAATCATTCAGAGCGAGAGGGACGTATTCAGTGCGCAAGCAACACCTCCACCGTAATTGCAGCAGTAATTTTAAGGAATTCGTCCCCTGTGTGTCACATCCAGCTGTTTTGTTTAAAAATCAGTCTAATCATTATGGGCCTTGTGCAACAATAGTCTTAAGAGCAAGTGTAGAGTGATGATTAGCTGGGCACAAAAGCATTTTAGGATCCCCTGTCAGTACTAATATAGTACACCCACGTACTCTGGTAACAACAGGCCTCAAGTGATTGATGCTTTAGAGAGACATTTAACCCCCTCCTCTCCTCCATTTCTAGAAATGACATTTCACTTAATCCTGCAAAGCAAAAGCACCCATGCCGAGAGCGCGAGCAGTGCTTTGGAGTTTGAGACTCAAACGGAACAGCTGGGTAACAGAGCCCAAACAAGCAGTTACACTCATCCCTGCAAGCCCCTCCCCGACTCAGGTGGACAGCTCAGACCTGTTCAAATCATCAGAGAGCGTTCATCTCCAACTCCACTTGGAAAGTGCTATTTTTGCAGAAGGGTGCATACCCAAGACCCCAAGGATAGGCAGTTTCCCCTCCAAACCAGGTTTATTCTACACCTGGAAGTAACAACCTGAGCAATAGCAGCCTACAGCCTCATGGGAAGTTACATGAAGGTACCCAAGACAGAGGACAAGCAACAAAGCAACCACTCAGCATCCCTCACTCTTGTACACACATTCCCATGTTGTCAGTAAGTATGTCAGTACCTGTGATTGGGTGTAGTGTGTTTTTTTCAAAGAGGTTAGGAGTTGCCTGGCTGGAATAATAGATTGAGTAGAGATGATTGAGAGACAGGGCTAAGTGACCCTTGCAGAGGAGGTCTGAGCTGACTGGGTATGCTGGCTATTGCTTTCAGGGGGGACCCACTGCCTAATCCTGGAGCTCTTTTGAAATCCCAACCTGCTGTAATGAAACAGTGATTAACAGTAAGATTTTACAACACCCAACACGTGGCATAGGTTTTCAAATAGAATTCAACATGTGCCTGTTCACACTTAGTAAAACTTCAACAGAAGTGAGTCTTTTTGGTAATTTTCCAGTAATTTCCTGTACATCCCTTATCGTATATATTCCTCAGCAATACCCATCATAACTGAAATTCCCTTGGGCCTCACCATCTCTGCTTTTTGTTGCAGAAAGGTATATTTTGTTGGTTTGTTTTACCGGTTATGTCCCCCAAAGTTTTGTGCCCCTGAGTTGTAGAGCAGCCCCACAATACGCACACTCACACAATAAAAATCCCCGTGGCAGAAAACAGAACGACAGCTGAACAGTAAAATTTGCAGTTGAATACAACCAGTGGTCAGTATGGCTGCAGCTCTCTGCTCCTTTTGTTTCTCAAGGAAGTGGAAGAAAGATTTTAGCACTTTTTATATCTAATTTTAAAAGATAACCATTCACAGAAGATACTAACAGCCCTATTTTAATATTGTTCATAAAAGCAGAGATTAATCTTTCATGAAAATACTAGAAGAAAAGGAAGAGACTAATGCTAATTAACGCTAAACATTTTTCTACTTGCCAACAAAACTTGAAGAAAAAAAATCTTATTTATCCATAAGATTTAATTCCAGAACAGACCAGGAGAGCAGTTTGATCTATTCTGTAACAAGCCACAGGCCATCACCCAACTGTGCCTGTGCTAAAACAAGTAACTTGCCAGAAGGAAGGTATCTAGTTGTGATTCAAAGACATCAAGAGCTGAAGGAGGTTTTGGAGGACACTTTACTTTAGCAGTTACTCAGTATGGAAGACGTGTGTTCAGCATCCAATCTGAATTTGCATAGCTTTGATGTTAGACTGCCAAACTCAAATGTTGTAATTTCTCTGCATTTTCTCCCTATAATACATATCCATACAATAACCAAGTTTAAACAGTATTTGGTTAGAGGTACTTACTCAACTCTTAATATTTCTTCAGGAAACACCTAAAACTTTACCAAATCTGAATCCAAATCTTTGCTGATGTGCTCTGTATACTTTGAGATGAGGGGCTAAGATTGAAGTTCCTAGAAGCTGCCTGGGAGATGTAGGCACAGGTCTTGTTAAAGCAGGGGAGAAATGTCGTTTCCTTCCCTCATCTCATGCACCAGGAACACAGGCAGCAGGCTGGCCTGAGGCAGCAGGTGGAAAGGACATAGTTGGAAAAAGAGCAAGTTACAGAAAGTAGAGGCCAGCTGTACAACTTCACATAGGAGTAGAAGATAACTGCACAATGCAGCAACAGGAAAAGTACAAACTCTTATAGGACATTCTCCTTTTTCTAGTTCCTTAACAACACAATTTGCCAGTTAGGGGGATTAATTCCAGCACACTGCATCCATAACTTTTTCTTTCCTACTTTTCCCCACTGTGATATTCTCAGCTTCTCGCCATCTTTCACAAGACATTTGTGGCTGATCTCTCCTTTCAGTTGGAGAGGGTGCAGCCTGCAGCTCACCTTGATGCTGATCTGGGCCAACTGCCAGCTGACCTAACACAACACTAAACTTCTGAGTCTATCAGAAGTCTATCAAAAGTTCTTTGGCTAGTAATTTTCCCAGTCTTTGTAGGAAATTCATTAACTCTGGGAACTCTTCTCATTAGATCAATCAAGTTTGGCAACCAGAGTAAGGCAGTGGGAGAAAGACCAGACAGACATAATGAACATGCAAGCCTTATTTCTTTAAGAAACCAATCTCAAACACAGCACTGCTAAAGCTGGGGAGCTGTACTAATTAACACTGCCATTAATCCTTACAGCCTGTCAAGGGTTATGGCTGGGACAGCCTCTAGACAAATGGCAGATGCCCTCTATTAACCCCCCTCCCTTCCCAAAGAGAAAGACAAAGGGAATAAAGTAAGGGAGAGAGACTTAGGAATTGGAAAAGAAATCTGAAAACAGCTTTAAGAAAAATAATAAAAATAAAATTAAATATATACCAATATATTCAACATCAATATTGAACTCAACTCCCTCCCCCCGCAATGGCAATTAAATCACCACCACCACTGATGCTGTGGAAAGGCACTGTGGAAGTCCCAGATGGGACTCAGCAGCAGATGGGAAATGGATTCAGGAGCTGGACTCAGGAACACACAGATTGCAATTGAAGGCAAAACAGACAAGAGTCCTCTTTGGATGCTGGCCAATGAAGAAGAGAGCTTGACCTTCATGACCCCTCAGCTTTATACTGAATATGAGGTGTATGGGCTGGAATCCCTCATCAGTCATTTCAGGGTCACCTGTCCTGTCTGCTCCTCCCTGCAGGTGCAGCCTTTTATTTTATGCACCCCCAACACGGTGCACAAGATTTAGCAGTGACCTTGGTCTGCACAGGAGCAAGTATAAGCAAGAGCCTTTCTGCACACACCAATCCTTGGTAGTAACTCTGAACATCAAGTGTTAGCACTGCTAGAAGCAGACACTGTCTGTCAAAATATGTTAACTTCAGAAAGTGCTGAGCTGAAAAGTAAACTCACTGAAGAGAATTAGTTCTATTCTAACTCACACCAGGACACAGCCCCTCTGGACTGCTGCTTGAAAACACAAGGCTCGCTTCTAGCAGTGTGCTGGCACAGGTACCCCTGAGGACCTGACTCAGCAGTCCTTTGCCCAGTGTGTAGATTTCACATAATAGTAAATTTATTCACATTGGGAGAGTAGTCAATTACCCACTCATGCCTCTCCTTCCTATCAATCTAGTCACCCTGCCAAGCAGATTCAAACCCTCTCAATCCAGTCTAGCTTGGGTTGCCTACTGAAAGGACAGACACTCCGCAATGACATAGCCATGGCTAATGTTGTGACTTTGCACCCTAGGTTTAAATCCTTCCACAAAGCAACAGAGAGAGGAATATGGAAATGGGACAGCCTCTTACACTGTACTCGAATTGTCCCTGTCCAGTTTTCCCTCATCATCCTAATGAGAGTATTTCTAGCTAGCAGAGAAGATGAATTGCAGGTTTTCATCAAGGAGACATTCCCTTTGCTGTTCTCCAAAAGTAGAAAGGATTTCGGGGAGTTTTATGTTTTTTTCTGAAAATTTAGTTCTGAAAATTTTCCCCTAAATTGCCAGAAACACCTTTTCCTTCCTCACAGAAGCAACTGGAAGGCTAGAAGCCTTTGTACCACAGCTGTAACTGAGGCAATGCTTGCCTCAGCCACCCTAGGCATAATTAGGCTTTTACCCATTCTTAGAGAATAGTGACTCCTTTTTTACCCCCAGAAAAGGAGAGAATGTGTGCCTAGATGAAAGAGCTAGGATCCATCCATCCTAGATGGAGACTCTGAAGAGCAAAGATACCAGGATGTTGAGGAAGCTCAAGATTTGTGGATGACACCAAGCTGAGTGGTGTGATTGACACTCCAGAGGGAAGGGATGCTATCCAGAGAGATCTTGACAGGCTAGAAAGGTGAGCCCATATAAACTTCATGAGGTTCAACAAGGCCAAATGTAAGGTCCTGCCCTTGGGTCGGGGAAACACAGATACAGGTGATGAGCAGTTTGAGAGCAACCCTACAGAGGACTTGAGGGTGTTGGTGGATGAAAAGCTAGACATGAGCCGACAATGTGCACTCACAGCACAGAAAGCCAAATGTACCCTGGGTTACATCAAAAGAAGTATGGCCAGAAGGCTGATGTAGGTGGTGATTCTCCCCCTCTATCTGGCTCTCAAGACCCTATCTGGAGTACCATGTTCAGCCCTGGGGGCCCCAGCATAAGAAAGACAGTGACCTGCTTGAGTGGGACCAGAGGAAGGCCATAAGATGCTCAAGGGACTGGAGCAATAAGGACAGGCTGAGAGAGCTCGGGTTGTTTAGTTATGGAAAGACCTTAGAGCAGCCTTACAGTACTTAAAGGGGGCCTGCAGGAAAGATGGGGAATGACTCTTTGTCAGGGAGTGTAGTGATAGGACAAAGGGTAACAGTTTTAAACTGAAAGAAGGTAGACTTACATTTGATATTAGGAAGAAATTCTTTACTGTGAGAGTGGTGAGACACTGGAACAGGTTGCTCTGAGAAGCTGTGGATGCCCCCTCCCTGGAAGTGTCTACGACCCCAAAGAACTGTGACTGAGACATAGCTCCCCCCTCTCCAGCACTGTCTCCTTCAGCATGTCCATCTAGGGCTCCACATAGTGATACTCCAGCTGATAGCATCAGAACCCTATGTGTATATTTTACTCTGGGGAATAATAACAATACTATTAACATAAAAATGAACAATTCCTTCAGTCCGGCTGTCAGAGGATGCCCGTCCTCTGTTAAACTGCACTTTCTTATTTCATAAAAAGTTTATTTACCCTTTTTAATTGTCACAATGTGGCAGGGCACTTGGGTCCAGGCTGACAACTTCATTTTTCATCTTCAACTGTTTCATACAGTCGCAGCAAATTTGACAGCGGGGCCAGGCCTGGCTAATTCTTACACACAAATTCCATACCATTCATTTCTGCTTCTCCTTCATTATTTGGCCCTATTACAGAATTAGATCGGAAAGCCCAGTATTTCCACTTCCGTAACCATTCAGGTTTGCAAAACATTTTCCATCACATCAGAAAAACTGGAAGATTGTTGGAGCATTAGGTTAATTAGGTAGTTCAACAACGGGGAAGATCTGATCTCCTTCTGGCACTTAAAACTCTTGATCTTGCAGTAAGTGTTATTTTTTCTAATCAAGGATTAATTTTTTAAAAAAAAGTCTTAATATTCCTTATCACCATAGTACCCTGCAGCTGGAATGAGTATTATGCATTCTGATACATGCCAGGCTCATACAGTGTGTTGTGAAGTGACAAAATTATTCTTGAGAAATTATCTAAATTCTGGAAGCCTGCCTAGAAGGGTAGTTTTGTATTAAGAATATGCAACTGCCATTAGCACCTGTGTTGTTTGTTTGGGTTTTTTTAACCCTGCTCATACTAAATCAGTCATGAACCAGAATGTGCAACTGCTCTACTTACCTGCAGCCTGATTTGAGAAAGGAGCAGCCAGAACTGGAAACCAAACTGCAACACAGATTATGTACCACATTATGATCAGAAGTCCCTCATGACAACACCACAGCTTTCCCAGCCTCATGCTAAACGCCTGCACAGAAATGAGCACCAGAAGGAGCACAGAGCTGTGATGGGAACAAGCCTTCCGCAGAGCACAGAACTTGGTCGCTTCCTGACTTTCACAACACCATTTCAAAGCCTCTGACTACACTCATTGAACTAGTGCACGTTATCTTCCACTCCCTGCAATGTTACCACCAAAAGTATTCAGATCTGTTTTCTACAACTTTCCTAAACCCCCTTCTCTGTAAGCCCCCCAGGAGGTCACCCAGAGGTTGGGAATGTCAGAGCACAGATGTGCTTTAAAAGCATCCTTTCTGCAGGACTGCATGGAAGAAGCTCTTTTGGTCCATAGGGGTTTGCAATGCCTAGGTTTGCATTCTGGGTTTGGTCTGATGCCAGCTGTACCTGACACAGTGTATTTAGGATAAGAATCATACAAGGACCCCTGCCCCATGCTCACCCAGATCTCCAAAGCATCCTGGTAGTTCTATGGACGGTTTTAACAGAACTGATGAGCTGGCAATGAAGCTTACAGACAGAAGACAGCTTTAGTCCTGGGCCTTTGACAGAATAAACCCCCTAAGAAGTCTACTTTCACAGCCCTCAAATAACATACATGATCTTCTCACTCTCATTCACAGCCCATTCAATCCTGGTGATTAAAAACACCTCCCACCCCAAATAAGGGCCAGGCACTTGTGCTGGGTTTGTGTCTGGCAGGGTTTGGTAGCAGGGGAGGGGGCTACTGGCAGGGCTCCTGTAAGAAGCTTCAACAAGCTCCCCACACTCCAAGCTGGACCTGCCTCTGGCCAAGGCCAGGCCGACCAGCGCCTCTGTGAAAAAGCTGCTGGGTGATTTCCTCTGTTCTGGAAAGGAGTGAGATGTGGTAGAGACAACCATGTGGACATGGAGATCAGTGAGGAAGGAGAGGGGGAGGCATGTGACGTGCAGAAACAAACTCTATAACCTGTGAAAGGTTATAAAGCAGCTATGTTTATTGCGGCGCTGGGCGCAAGGGGGATCATTCCTCCAAACTTGCACACCGAGGGGTTAAGTGAGCAAATATTTATTACACTAAACCATTCCTATTCATAAAGTCTAACATGCATATTCATAAGACTTCTGAGGAGTGGGTGGGGTTAATACAATTAGTTACAGGAGCTCATTACCACAGGCCTCCTCCCCCTTCACGCTTGCGCATTGCCAACTGGTGGTCGTGGGCTGGGGTCTTTTGGAGGAAGGCCCGCAGTCTTCCTTGCAGTGTACTTTTCACCTTTGGCTCAGAATGCTGACACCTCACAGGCTATTAACAGCAAAACTGCTATGATCTGGCTTTTCTCGGGAGGTTCTTCATTGTTAACGAAGAGTTCCTATTTTGCTGAGTTACTTCCCTTTATCTACAAAGACCAAGGTTATATGAGATGAACTAATGCTTACAAAACTGACAAACTATGATACATTTATCATTCAACAGGTCAGCTGTCATTCAAGTCATTTATCATTCGCATGCCAGAGCAGCCATTCCCCTGAGGCCTGTGGTGAGACTGCAGGCTGAGCCCTTGCAGCCTATAGAGATCAGTGGTGGAGCAGAATCCTGTCTGCAGCCCATGAAGGACCCCACGCTGGAGCAAGGGACTGCACCTAATGAAGGCCATGACTCTGAGAGAAGGCCATGCTGGAGTGTGGAAGGCTACAGCCCACATAAGAGAGCTGCAATCGTTAGAGAAGTTCATGGAGGACTGTCTCCCGTGGAAGGGACACCATGTTGCAGCAGGGAAGAACTTTGAAGATTTTTCCCCCAGAGGAGGAAGAAGCAGCTGAAACAAGATAGGATGGACTGGGACTGACCACAGCCCCCATTCCCTGCCCCCTGTACTGCTGATGGGGAGGTGGTGGAGAATCAGGAGCTGAGCTAAGCTCAGGAAGAGGGGAGGAGAAGGTGTTTTTAAGATCCGGTTTTATTTCTCACTGTCCTACTCTTATTCAGTTGGTAAACTGGTGGTGGTTTTGTTGTTTAAATTAAATTGATTTTGTTTCCTAATGTTGAGTCTGTCTTTTGCCCATGATGATAACTGGTGAGTGAGCCATCTTTCTCTTTTGTCTCAAACCTCAAGCCTTTCTTGTATTTTCTCCTCCCCATCCCACTGGAAGGAGGTAGACATGAACAAGTGGCTGCGTGGTGCTTTGTTGCTGGCTTGGTGGGCTTAAACCATGACAGCACTATTACTGGTCACACCTACTCATCAATAACTGGAATCAAGTGCATAAAGGCACCCACCCACATCACAGAGATACATAATTTGTCAGCAGGGCAATGAACAAAGTCAGGTTGAAACATCCTTCAATTCATCTGGAGAGTATCAAAACATTTGCAGCTTTGGATGTGAAAACATGACTTGTGCTTTTAAAAGTCTCTTAGGGCACTTAAAATTGCTGTCCCCCTTTTCCTCAAGAGCTACTTTTGCCAGTGTGAACTTTTTGAAGAGAGAGCTAAAGGGACTACTTCATTTGTCTAACAGCTGCGGGAAAGATCCCTACTCCCCATGCAGTCATTGCCTGTGCTGTGCTTGCACTGGTCCTTGAGGAAGGAGAGCCTTGCAGTGGGTTTGGTATTGACTAGAGGAGCAGGAGGTGCTCTTCACTGGCTGACAGGGATAGTGCTTCTCCTCTGCACACCTGTGCTGAGAGGGTTTGCTCTGGGGAGGGCAACAAGGACTTCCCTTGCTGCAGCTCAGCCAAGGAGATCCTGTTAGTGTCAACCTCAAGCTCCAGTGCAGAGACTACCCTGCACTACCCTAGCTCCTCACTGGTACTGTGAGGCATCTACTAGGGCGTTTTCTGAAGATTCGGTAGCAGCTGGTACCTTTCTCCAGTCCAGTGGAAAGTGGTATTTTAAACAGCTATTGAACAAGGGTCTGAAGAACAGGTCTGCTCGCTGAGAATTACGCTCGGGCACTGGGATCCTGGTCATTATGGAGCCAAGCCCTTGCTTTGATCCACATAGCCTGTGGACACTCTGCACCTTGGCCATTCCTGTTTTCTGGGCAGTTCTAGGTACTTTTGCCAGCAAACATCTAGACACCAGATGAATTTCAGTGATGGGAGAAAAAAACCCCACAAACAACAACAAGAAAAACAAAGCAACAACAACAAAAGGCTGTGGGATATGTTGATTGTGGCTTTCCTGCCTGGAGAAGCAACTGGTCAGCCACAGTCTTCAGTGGATCAACCCTGAAAAATTTGCAGGTTCCCAGATCGCCCAAAGCCCTGACACTGGTCTGTCCTTTCCAAAGCAATACACCACTCCAACTCCTAGATGTCATGGAGATGGGCTGGCCCTATTCCTGCTGGCAGTAGATCCTGCAGCTCCCCATGAAACCCAAACACTGCCAAAGGGCAGGACTTCTTTCCCTCTCAAGCTTTCTCTGTGCTACCTGTACAACAGGACCAACTGTTTACCCATCCCCAAAAAACCTACATCTTTGCAAGGACGTGTCCCAAAGCAGGCAACATGTCTGAATTTACTTTTATTTATGCTCTTCTGGGGACAGGCAGAGAAGAGCCATTTTACTCAGGCCTGGATGGGTGGTACAGAACAAGCTTAGCTAGTTGCTCACTGAAAGCATTAGGGATCCGAGTTTTCTCACTAGCACAAGCTAACAAACCTCGCATGCACATAGAATGGTTGGGGTTGGAGGGTCATTTAAAGGCCAAAGACCTTTAAAGGTCATGTAGTCCAACCCATCCGTAGTACAACGTCGAGGGCACTGTCTCTAGAGTACGATTAGGTTTAAGAAAGAGCTTTCACCTTGTTTTTAGTCAACTACATGTAGATTTAGCAGACAAGTTCAGTTTTACTACAAATTATACTGCACATCAAAGGGTGCAAAATAAAGCAAAGCCTACAATATTTCACCGTCAGGCTTTGTGACACTATATTTAAAGCTGTGGCAGAATTGCCTTCACTCAGCTTCCTTTTTCTGTGCCTCAAGCAGAGATCTTCACGATGCAGGTAACAAGCTCACTACAGCCTCACAAGAGCACTACCTTCCTCTCTGGGGAGAGCAGCTCCAGCGCAGGCCAGTCCGCACTGGGAAGGGAATGGCGGCGACAAGGTCCAGCGAGGGGCTCTTTCGGGGGCTTTCCGGAGCCGGGAGAGCGG
>JAAGNO010017115.1:26765-37955 GCA_033439905.1 Ceryle rudis
TTTGAAGACTG
Source organism: Ceryle rudis (assembly GCA_033439905.1). Taxonomy (NCBI): domain Eukaryota; kingdom Metazoa; phylum Chordata; class Aves; order Coraciiformes; family Cerylidae; genus Ceryle; species Ceryle rudis. Next base: position 26,777 of record JAAGNO010017115.1, read on the forward strand.
GAGTGACATTTGCTTTCCTCCAGTCCTCAGGCACCTCACCTGTTGCCCATGACTTACCAAAGATGAGGGAGAGTGGCCTAGCAATGACATCTGCCAGCTCCCTCGGCACCCACGGGTGCTTCCCATCAGGACCCATCTTTCCTCCTTTCTTATATAATTTCTTAAATTGTCCCCAGTAGCAGGAATGCCTGGCCATGACATCTCATCTTTTGGAAACCAAAATCCAACCCTACTTGCCCTATCATGTTAGATCTTGAATTTTTATTTCTTACCTGGTAAATCAACAATGTGACTGCAGAGAAAAGTTACAGGCTCATTGCTGGAATTACATCAATTTGCAAGTTCAGTAGTGTCTATTTGGAGAGAGCAAGCAACTATTTTAACACTGTTGGCATTCTCAGAAATAATTTCTGGAAAGAATTTCTATTTATATTACTGTTACTACTCTGCATGGTTACTTCCCACAAGAAATATGGAGTGTTTTAACAATAAGCCAGTCACCAGTTTTCCACACAAGAAGTGCTATGCAGTCATTCAAGGATGATTCTTTTGGAGCCGTTTATTATCTGGATTCCTTGCTTTGTACCAGTGGTTCATTTTATTTTTAGCAGAGCACTGTGTTCCTTCTTGAAACTTTTAAAGATCTTTTTGAAGTATCTTTCTACTGCATAAGTTAAATATTTTTTTTAAAAAAGACATGGAAAAATCCACCATGGCCATTTTTTGTCCCAATGGTCCATGACAGTACCCATCTATCTATCTCTTCTAAATGCAGAGGTTCTTGAGATGAAGGTAGGGTGGCATTTGGTTGATGACTGAGGGCTCAGCCTCTGCAGGGTCAGCGTATCGATCTGCCTCCTGGCATATGTCACATCCTCACCACATTCCACGCCCTCTCCAGGCTAGACCTGGCAGACCTTCTGCCCATTTTTATTCCTGTCTGCACTGCAATGCCGTTCTCCCTGGGAGGCCCCATTGCTTTACATTGCCTGATATCTGCTCCCAAAGGTCTTAGTGAGGGATGCTTATCCCAGATCTTAGTGAGGGATGCTTACCCCAGCCTCCTGCACTCCGTAGTCAATGTTTGCAGCTCTGTCTGAGGTGGACTTCTACCTGAATACAGCATGTCCCAGAAGGGCTGCTCAGAGTATAGTTCAGGGTGGGAGACCACACTCCAAAACCTGGAGGAGATGGATGGATGGATGGATGGATGGATGGCAAGGTGCTGGAGCTCTTCCTGGTGACCTTTTTACCCTTATAGCACAAAATAGCCCAAGTTCTTCTTTCTTGTCACCTTGGCACTGACTGGAAGGGCTCTTCCTGGAGATGCAAGGCAGTAGCAAAAGACAGACAAGGGAGACACTGCCAGTCTGAGCTCTCTGCCCTGTGCTCCTGTGGTGGTTGTGAGGGAAGGAGGCCAGTGTTGTGCCTGGAAGAGATGCCTTCCCAGGATCCCCTTCTTCCTTCCCAAACTCTTCTCTGTTCTGTGCATGGTCTCCAGGTTCAAGTAGCAACAACCAAGGAACAGGGGTGAAACAATGCACATGACTGTGGCTGATGGCATAGCTGTATCAGGAGAGCCCTAGGACCACAGAAGCCAGCTTGGTAGCACAGACCAGAGTAGCCAATGCAGAAATGATGCTTGAGAGTCTATTTGCAGCATGCAGTTACCCTGCGTTGCGTGTGCAGGCTAAGCAGTTTACTGAGACTTGTTATAAAGTTATAAATCAGGGTTTTCTTGTCTCTCTTTCATGCAAGCACACACCAAACTAAGAAAACCAAATCGAACCCTCCCTAAAGCAATCAAAAAGATGGGAAAACAGAAAAATGGACCTTCTGATCAGAGCAATTATGTGATTATCTTCAGGCTGATTACTTTTATAAAAACCTGACAATACAGGTGAGATGCATCTTGCTTTCATCCTGTGGTCTCTTTAATTCACTGTTACACACACAGTAGCCCAACCCCAGTGGAGAAAATTGTGGTGCACACTCTTAACTCCCATGAACAATAAAATGCAGCTCAGTCCTGCTTATTCATCATGTCCCCATGACCTTGAGATATTTAAAAAGACAATGAAAACACCTGAGACCTTCAAGTCTGAAAAGCTCTATGCACATACAAATCTATTCTTTTTTGAGACGAGCTTTGTTCAAAATTAGCGAAGTACCTATTATGCATACTAAAAACCGAGAGCAACAGACAAGTAATAAACTAGCATAGAAAAGTAGGTCACATCTAGAGTAATTTTCTTCCCAAACTTGAGGTGCTTCTGTTCTCCCCCCTTTTTTTCTCCAGACCTTTCCATAAATAAACTTCTTGAGAAGACAAAGAGCTCTTTCTCTGCTCCAGATGAGGAAAATACCTCACCCAGCCTGCTCTGTATCCCTGCAGTTTGTTTGAACTCTCCATTGATTGTCATGTATTTGACACTCTCACTGAAATCTTTTATTCCAACACCAGCAGCAAGAAAAAGCCCCAACTAAAGGCTCAGAGAACTAACTGGTAGTGCCAGCTCAGGTCAGCTCAAAATGTCCTGCAGTCTGTATGACTTAAAGAGAAAACTCTCTATGACCCTTCCCAGCCTTGCACAATGCTAATGCAATTAACCAGGGGCCGCTTATAAAGCTGCTTTATGTAACCCAGGCAGGGTTACAGCCAGCCGTTCAGCCTAGCCTGACCTCCACCGAGCAGAGCCTGCATCGTGAGGAAAGGCAGTTCACCTGACCACGTCACGGCATGGGTGCTGACAGCATCCCACGTCCACGGTATCAGGTCCCCCATTCAACCGTGCAGCTTTTGAAACAGCTCATGTTTATGTCCCCCTGCTTTTGTGTACCTCCCCTCCTCCAGCTTGTCTGATATTCTAGGGAAAAATAGTCCTTCCTCGGGATGTCAGGATGAAAAAAAAAATAGTTTGCTATTTGTAAATTATTGTTGGCTTTTCATTATTGCCTGCTGCCTTTGAAGGGAATGATGAATCTTCTCTGCAGTACAGTGTGGGTTCTGGTTGGATAGTACTTCACTTCCTTGCTTTGCCACAGACCCAGATGTATGGAGAGCTTCATAGAACCCATTTCATTTAAGGAATTAGGGATCATAAGCAGTCCATGTCTGCCCTACCAGGCATCATATGCAGGGATTGAACAGCCCGTCCATTAGCAAGTGTAGCTGCTGCAGTGGAATCTGCTGGAGTCCTCAATGTCAGCCTGTGCCCTGCGCTGCTGGGTGTTACGACAGAGGTAATAGTCCAGGCTGTCAGGAGAAGATACCTGGTTTTGTTTGTCACACAAACTAAAAGGCACCGTGGCATGGGAGGGAGCCAGAGCCTCCTCACAAACAGGATCTGCACAGTACGACATGGGAAGATCCATACGGGGTCTGTCCCATGCTGCATAAATGTGGGGTTCCCAGCACCTGAAGGGATGTAAAATCTACTCACTCTCTATGTTCCTCCTTTTGTTCTATCTTATTAAACCAGCTATTTTATTCCATCATTTGCAGTTGAGCTCTTCTTACTGATATATGGAAAGACCCCTGCACTGTCTGTCTCAATGCTCTTGGTGTAGAACACCAGGTCACTGCAAACAGGGTCCAAAGGCCACCTCCCTGGTCAGAGTTTGTTGAAACCACCATTTAACACACTGTGAGATGTGGCATGAGACACAGAAGTTTCATTTCAAACTTGTCTCCTTTCAGAGCCAAGGCTGAAGTCTTTGGGCCAGGACATCTTGTCTCACTACTTGATTTTCCTGTGCCCAGAAGAATGGAGACCAGGGTTTCCAGGAACTACCACAATGCACACTGCTTTTTCATTATTTTATGGGTTCCAGTAGACAGTGAATCAGTGGTGATCATCTGGCAGCATGCTAGTACAGAGGAGCACTAGAGCATCACAGATCACACATGAGGGCACTGGGATGGCATTTATCCCATTTGGAAATTGGCCTTGCTGTTCCTGGAGAGAAGTGCTTCTCTCATGATAAAGCCCACAAGATTATGGATTGATTGTATTTCAGGAGGCTGAGAAAGCACCAGAATGCCAGAGGACAAGTCCTCATGAGGAAGGGTACAACATTCTGTGCTGCAGCAGCAGATGTAATCATCTTGCACACATCATATTGCACAAAAGCCTGGAATGAATTATGCTCACTATTGCTGGCAGTCATCTCTTGTCCATCCTCACTTTCAGCTCTGTAAACACAGATCTCCACTGCAGGAGGCTCTTGAAGGTTGTGTCATGAGGAAGGCTCCAACAGGGAGGGTTATATTCATGCACGTTTTGTCCTTTCTATAAACATAAAGAGATTAAGATTGTTTTCACTTTGAACAAAGGCTTTGGAGTTATCTGGGAAGCCCTGGTTTGTGTTACATGTTATATGGGAGCATTTGAAATGCTGGGACTGCTCCCAGAGCCTGATGCAATAAAGCAGCAGTGGATAGTTTTTAGGGACTACGATGAATGGGAAAGCCTGTCATTTATGAGGTTACTTTAATTTAGCTCCACTGAACCTCCCTGGGGACCAATAATATTGATTTAGGATTTTGTTCTGATGACAGCTGAAAGGTGTGAGCTAGAATAATTGTCTGTGCGTTGCCAACTGCTTCGCCCAATAACTGCCTGCAATAGCAGCATTGAGTTCTTGCTCCTTTTTCACCTTGAGTCTTACGACAGGATACTGCAGGGTACTAAGCAGATCATCTCTTTGTGTTTCCTGCACCAGGACACTCAGTGCCACATTCTGGAGTAATGCTCCCCAGGGGAACTGACTGCTGTGGGTACCACACTACAGCTCTTGACATGCTCTGAAGGTTAAATTTGAGCTGCATCTTCAAATGGAAGTCAGTCCTTACAGAACTGAATACAAATCTACCGCCTGGGACCTGCAAAGCCTACAGTGCAATGCTGATGTTAATTGGTGAGACAGGAGGAAATGAAAGAAAACTAAAAAAAACCCAACCCAAACCAAACAAAAGCAACACACAACCAAAAATAAGCAAGCACTGAACCTTGTATTTCTCCTAAGGGTGCAGAGAACTTGTCCCATGGGGACAAATAGCCAGGGGCACTACCTTTTAGGAGTTCAGGGTGAGTAGTGTCTGCTCATACACAAATTCCCTCTCTCCTCGCAGTTAAAGGGGTTGAGATCTGTTCTCCTGCTCTCTCTAGCCTAATGGGCATTTTCAGTTCCCGTCTGGGCTGAGACAGCACTGCCTTAGCTCCCTGGCATGGCCAGTCCAGATATTAATTGATTTAAGTGGGATGTCCCATTGGGAAGGCACCTCTGATAAAGCCTGAAGTACCAAAACAGCCTCCCTTTTGTGGACAAGGATGCCTTCCTGTCACAGTAGTTCTTTTGTATACCAGAGCATGGTGTCAGCCTCTCCTGTTCTAGCTTAATGGTTTAATTTATCTAGTGATATTGTTGCAGGAGGAGAACTGGACATGACACACCAATTTTCTCTTATAATAGGAATTGTCAAAGCTCCTAACTTTAATCCTTGGCTTTGGGGGAACCTGGATGAGAGTGAAAGCTCAGCAGATCTACAGTGAAATACAAGAGCATGTACCAGCTACAACAACATGTGCCCGCTGCTTTGCAGTGTAGCACCTTGCAAAGCATCCCTAAAGAGCAGGAGGCTGTTCTTCCAGCTGATGTATCATCTGAGCAGAAGTAGCAACTGCACATTTTGGGGATGGGATGGAGGGGCTTGATGTTATAAATCTTCTCCTGAGGAATTTTTCAAATGTGCAATATCTTTTTCCTTTGGAAAGAAGAAAAGCATGAAAATAAGACCCACATCAGATCCTCTGCTAAGGTGTTTGATGTCTGCTGCTCTTCCTGACACATCATCTCTTCTTTGAAAATATGAACTGTGCAACCCTATTGCATAAGAAGAAAATCTTGAAGACATTGTAATAAGTGTATCTGGTACAGAGCTACTTGGCTGATTCTGCAGAAAACCAGAAACAGTGTCTTGCAGACAATAAATGCTCCCCTTTCATCTCTGCTCAGAGGTCTAAAGCTGTTCTCTTTAATGCCACCATTGCTGACTGTTTTCTTCCTAAAGAAAACACCTCAAGGAGGAGGAAGGTTTCCTTACACAGATTGCTGCCCACAGAGGCACAGAGAGCCACCTCTGATCATATTAGGAAAATCTCCCTAGCCACTTGTGGGCAGCTCCTCTGATTTGAACAAAAACAAACAAACAAACAAAAAAACACCAAACCAAACCAAAAGTGCTCTGCCTTACTCCATTATTTTATCTTTTACTGTGTCAGGGATGGACAAAAATCTTACCCTGTACAGTTGAGGATGGCAGGCTCAGTGGGGTCTTACCCCTTCAGACCTTCCTTATCAAACACATCCAAAACACACTGATGATTACTTAACCACCTGAATTAGCTGGCAGAAACTGACTTTGCTCCAGAAACCTCCCCAGAATTGTACTGAGATATTGAGAAGATGACAGGACCATGATTGCACTGCCTACAGGGGATGTTATGAAGAACTTTCAAGATGAAAAAGACATGTTTGGTTGTTTTGCAGGGCTGATTAAACATCACACAGACTATCAGCTGAGGAGCTCTAGGAAGCCCTGAATCAGTGGAAAACCAGGTATTCATGTCTTTGCTAGGAAAAGAGCTCGTCAGTGGCTGAAACATGCTGGCAAAAACTTGTAAGACTTCAAGCCCTTGAAAGCCTAGAAATCTGCTTGTTTAATGAAGGAAGCATAGCTCAGCCCAGTGGTGTTGTGGAATGAAGGTACACTGGCCTGATCCTGCTGGACTCTGACATTGTGGGTTTCAGGCTGTGAACAGATGTGCTTTACAAGCAGGTGGTTTTTATTAGAGGTTACACCATCTCTCCTCATGGAGGCACATCTCATATGGTACACACATGGCTGATTTTCATCCCTAATTTGTCCGTTGTTACTCAGAGCTGTTACTGAAACTGCTACAGCTATGCCTCGTCTCTTAGTCTGTTGTCTTTCAGCACAGTGCTGACATTTGGTAAAGTAGCAGAAAACAGTAAAGAGCAGGGAGACTGACCACACATAAATTTTACTGCAGGGGGAAGGAACTGACAAATTCAAAGAGGAAACAGCACCGAAAGAATAGCTGTTAGGCTGGGCCCATGGCAAGGAGGCTGGGCTGCCCCCCAGGTGTCAGGAGGACTGAAACACAACCCCAAACTCACAGCAGGGAAGAGTTCTCAACTCTGCCAAGAGTTCAGACTCTGACCTGCAGGGTCCTACAATTTGAGACTGAAAGCCAAAGACAAGCTTCAGTTTTCCCTTGCTGCAGTGCAGAAGGTCACAGCATTTTATCTCGAGGCTCCCTTCTCCCATGTTGCTCGTCTTTTCACTTTTGGAAAAAGAAACTGCAAAGGTTAACTGCTTAGAACATGTGCTGTGCTCTTGCTGCTGCCCCTGCCCCAGTTATTACACAGCAAACAGGTACATAGGAAGAGACTATTACCTAGGAACTGATGTGTTCATTATCTGTGTTTCAGCTCCATAGGGAGGCAAGGGCTGCCCTACCGAGCAGAGTTTTCTCCTGTGGAAAAGCAGAGCATCACCACAGCTTGAGAATTGGTGTGCTTGGGTTAACCTGAACCAAAACAAATAAAGAGGTTAGAAGACAACCCCAGCTTTTTCCATCAGCTTTCTTTCCTATTTCTTCAGAAAATCTGATCTCCTTGAGAGGCAGGATACACACATTTCCTAAACCCAGCATTTTCATCAAAGGTACAGTCTTTTATCTCTTTGCCCCTTATATTCCTTCATCATCCCAGCATCTTGAGCACCCCTGCACTCTTGAAGCCCTTCAGATTGCACCATTGCTCTGACCATTTCACTGAATCTCTTAGAAGTGATTATTTACAATAAAAGACATTTGAAGGTCCTTTCAAAGCTGTGGCCCTCAGGCTGTCACTGTGCAGCAGCAGGGGCAGGATGGTCCACGCCAGCCTAGCCTCTAAATTGGTGTGTTTAAATCAGCCCAAGGAGAGGCAATGCTCAAGACATCAGGCACATCTCAGGCAAGGCCAGGTTCTTTGCTAACATGAACAGTACTGTTGCCTTTCAATCCTGCAGTCCCTTACTCTGCACAATATGCTTGTATCCAGCCTGAACTCCTTTTTGTGTCCTGCTAGAAAATCAGCTCAGTCACTGCAAAATTGAAAGCATGCAACTACAAAGCTAGGAAATTAATATCTGGAATGTTCCTTTAGGCTACTGGGTGCCTTTGCTTATCACTGCAGTAAATGCAGGAGAAAAGGAGGGGGTAAACCTCACTTCACTTAGTTTAAAAAGTTGTTATTTATTTAGTTTAATGTCGCATTTTGATGACTAATGTGCCTGTCTTGGCATGAGATGCACAATCACATCTTGTGAGAGGAGGCCATGGAGCAGGATTCAATCAGTGCATGCGATGCCAGAAGGGGAATTAGCCACAAAGGATGCATTTTTCTTCAGCGATCCCAGTAAATCTATCTGTATCTTTCAGTCAGTAACTAGCACTGGGTACCTAGCCTAAGATCATGTTGTGGCAGTAAACAGGGGACAATAGCAGCCTAATGGTAAATATGGCAATGATCAGGAGACTGACAGGCTTACAGGTCCTGCCAGTTGCATTATCATGCTGGGCCCAGCTTCCTTCCCCTGAGGCACAGCCAGACCTCACCGCTCCCTGGCAGCAGGAAAGTATGTGAAATATCGATGTAAACAGTCTTTGTGCCATACCCAAATGTAAAAGCTATTGGTCACCCCAGCCATTCAGAGATGTGGCTTCTCCACGTCGGCACAAAAGAGACACAAAGATTTTCCCGTGCTCGTGCACAATGATGGGCATTTTTCAAGAGCAGCCTGCAATGTCCTGAACTCTCCTCTGATTGACAGCTCACAGCAGCTCTATCAAAGTCATGGCTGGAACATACTGGAGCCCTGCAGAAGGAACAGGTGAGAGACATGGGGGCCTCTACTCACAGGAGCCATATCTTGGTTTACAGCCAGACCTGACAAGACACTCCAGTTGATCATTACCTGACAAGTGTCAGCGGTTCTTGCCTGTGACCATTATCCCTTTAATACAGAACAGTGGGGAGATTAAATAACCTTTTGAAAAAGCAGCCAGACTTTGCTAGGTCTTGGAACAGACCTTATGGCATTCTGGCCAGCTCAGCTTTTATTCCATTTCCTCCACTGGCAGACAGCACGGCTTATTGTACATGTGAGCATATTCAAAAGTGTGACATAAATGAAATGCACTCAGCTTTATGGGATATATAAGAGCCCAGATGAGCCAGGACCTTCAGTTGTTTTAGAAGGTCTAAAGCAGAGGGAGTAGGTGCCACTCAAAAGCTTTCATTTCTTCTGTCTCTCTCATTTCCCCTCTTTTCAGAGGTTTCTTGGGAAATTAGGTAAGTGGAGCACTGAATTTCCCCCTTGGAGAGTCAATCAGCTGAAAGTCTGCAAAATCCCAGACAGAGATCCTCCTGCTGACAGCTTTTTCCTCCCTGGATGCTTCTCTTCTGAAGCCTGCCCAGTAGATCTGTGCTCGGAGACTCTGCTCTGCTTGCCTGGAGCAAACCCTGAAGCCCACAGGTGCCTCAGCAGTGGCACAGGGCCATCCAACATGACTCTTAGCCCCGGCCCTCGTCTCTTTGAGGAACAATCTGGCAAGTGTCAGCACACACTCAGATGCTCTGCTGCTCATGGACAACCTCACAGACCTACGCTGTATTCCCGTGGCTTGCAAACGCTCACAGTGATGGATGCAGGTCACCTGCCAATCAATCCAGATTCTAGCCAAGTAACGAAGGCAGAGGGTTAGCTGCCACAATGATTCAAGTGGGAAATGTTTAAGCTAATGTATACTTCCCCAAAGACATCATACTTCTAATGATTTATTCCTTTTTAGTAATCATCTGATCTCTCCAGGACACCACTGCAGTACAGGTTTGGTAACAGACATCCGTGGTTCTGGAAATGGTGTGACCTAAATAAAGCAAGCAGATAGAAAGAAAGGCAGGAAAGCTGCTGAAGACAACTGGCCAACCTTTTATTCACATTAGCAACTACAAGTGAAGTCTCGTAACTCCCAGCCCAGCTCATTAGTCTCTGCCAGCTGCGCACGCTGTGTATCAGCAATATTTTAATCCAGGCATAGCACAGGACTTTTTCTGAAGTAACTTCATTTGTTCCTTGTGTTTTAGAGGAACGCCAGGTGTTGCTTCTGTCTGGCAAGAGAGGACATACGTGTCAGGTGGACACATATACCGGTGAAATGCAATACTCCTGGAATATAAAGTGTTAGAGATGATAGGCAGTTTCAGTTCTTGTTAATTCTACTGGATACATTTTCCCAGTGATCATCTTCTGGATAGAAAATTTAAAATTCAGCTTGGAAACTGTCACACAGACAAGAGAAAAGGGCCTGTAATGAGAATGACTGCAAATGGAGCACATTTTTCTCTATATCTAGCCTGCAGATGAGGATCCAGTTCCCTAATTACCTCTTTTGTCTTTCCTCATCCCAACTGCTGGCACACCCAGACTCCTCCTCTGGCCTTTGACTCCAAGTCAGTACAGAAATTAAGCAAACACTCAACATTCTGTGAATTCAAACTAAGCAGGTATTTAAGTGTTACAAAGACACAGACCCTTAACAAATTCCCTAGACGTGGCCTCAGGCAGTTTCACAAAACCATGTGGGCTCATTTCCATATCACAGGGAAAACTTTGATGAGTTGAAGTTTTCTTCAGTTTTCATCTTTCTTTACTGTCCCCCCAGCCTGTCTGTTAGCAGTATTGACCAGTGATGTCCCCCAGGGATCAGTACTGCGCTCAGTTCTATTCAACATCTTTATTGATGACCTGGATGAGGGGATAGAGTCTACCGTTAGTAAATTTGTGAATGACATCAAGTTGGGGAGCAGTGTGATACCCTGAAGGGTAAGAAGAAGCTGCAGAGGGACCTGGACAGGCTGGGTCAATGGGCTGCAGCCAATGACATGAGGTTCAACAAGGCCAAGTGCCGGGTCCTACACTTTGGCCGCAATAACCCCAGGCAGCACTACAGACTGGGGGATGAGTGGCTGGAGAGCAGCCTGGCAGAGAGGGACCTGGGAGGGCGGGTTGACAGCCGGCTGAACACGAGTCAGCAGTGTGCAC